>CM032469.1:21178090-21188535 GCA_019059595.1 Marasmia exigua
CAATAATTATTTTATGCATGAAAATAGACAAATTTTGAAAAAAGAAAAAATATTGGGTCTGTTCATTTTATGTCTATTTTCATATAAAAAAACAATATGGACATGTTAAAAATATGAAATGTTGTCCATTAGATGCCTAGGCCCATAGTTGTTTGAACTAAAATCGCTCGACCCAAACTTTTGGTTAAAACTTGCGGACGACACGTACATACCACTATTATTGGCACTTCCATGTTTATAGACTTTTGACAATTTACACTTTAATTTTGCTTATAATTGCCATATTGTTACGAGATAATCGCACCATAATAGTTCACAGCGGCACCAGCGGTTTTCGCTGCAGACTCCATTTTTGTTTTGATGATTATAGCGCTGCAGTGGAGAAAAGCGGAATTAAATTTGAATTACTTGGCTGAGTTTAGGATTTCGAATAGGGTATCTTTTAATACCCCAAGCTGTTAAACGTTTAGGCCTTTTTGTTTTCATAACTATCGGCCTAGGCATCCTATTGGAAGGCGGCTATTAACAAACGCCCTAGGCGTCTAATTGGATGGCGAATTTAACTATCAAAGTATACAAAACTGTCAAACCTTAGTCGATTCCACGTTCGGTTCAATATCAGTTGAAGAATTTTGACAGATTTTTTTTGGTCTATAGGCAAATGCTTGATCACAATCGCAGCTAATGGAAAGCGACGATGAGGTGTAGGATGATACGCGGTTGCCTAAAAGATGCCTGTTCACTGTTGCCTTAAAGATGTCCAGATTACAGTGGTCAGGAAAAAAAGACCTCGGCAGGCAGTTCCATTCCTTAGCCGTCCGCATTATAAATGTGGAAGCGAATCGCTTCGTGCGGATAAGGGTTAGTTCTACCACATAAGGATGAAAGGCTTCGCCGCGCCTTGTCCGGCGATAGAATGGCAGGTGGAGAACAAATTAAAGATCGTAGTATTCTGATATGTGTTGTCTGTACAATGTGTTCCGGAAAAAAATCCTATATTAGACTGCAAACAACTAGGTTTGTAAGTAAAAAGAGAAACCACCCCCGCTCCAGCGATTAGTCTTCCAGTTTAGGGGATGCGGCCGAAAAATAAGGCTATTATTTCTAATGATAAAAGCAGCTATTTGGTTGATTACGGTCTTGTCTGAAAGAAGCAATATTACCCGAAGTGTGTGGGATGGAATGTAACATTACGTTTTATTAGATTGGTAGGTACTTCTCACCTACATAATATTTTAGTATTTTAATACAGATTATTATGTTTATCGGGCGAGGACAAGGAAATTATACAGGCGAAGGAATATTTTTTTTTATGTGATAGGTTGCAGATGAACAGACGGATCGCCTGATGGTAAGCACAAATGGTGGTAGCATAAACACCCCCGACACCAGTGGCGTCCCAAGAAAGCTGCCAACCTTTAAGCCCCCCATTCCCCCGGATTAGGCCTCCAGTACCCTCACTCACGCAGGAAACGGAGCACAGTGCGTTATATAATAATGCGTTATCTAGGAAAATAAGTTGTAAGTACCTATGTACAGTCAGCATCAAAATGATTTTAGCGTTCAAACCCACCATAAAATATTTAAGCTTTTGACGAAAGACAACTGCAAGTACCTAACTAAGTATGTCAGTTTACTCTAAGGTGCTAAACTGTTATAAGACCGAATCTTGAGCCTCTTTTCTTCCATGACATAAGTTTTAACATTAAATTGCCAGGAAAACATAGGTAGGGGAAGGTGGTCTGAGATGGCATAGATTTCGAAAATATATGGTATTAGGAAACTCTTGACAGAATTGAAATACATAGTCATTTTAATTAAATATTGGTTTATTATCTTATAAAAAAAATTAACAAAACAAACATAATCTTTTCTTTCTTTGGAAAATAATCACATATAAAAAAAGTCTTCAAAATCCATCTCACCCAACCCCTTTGGGTAAGATGGCATACAATCAATATTATTCATTAATTTACTTGCAAACATCGCAAATAACATGTTTTGCCGTTTTTGGCAATCCAATGCACTCTGCATGGCACCATTGGCGACAGATTTGACATTCAAAATTCAAAATTCAAAATTCAAAAGTGCTTTATTTGCATAGGCTCATACAGCTCTTACAAATCGTCATACATGAAAAATATAAATTATAGCTATGTATATTATACATGTTATTAAACATATATGTCGATACAAAAAATATACTAAGAAATGAATAAATATAATGTGATTCTACCACCGGAATCGGAAAGTTGATTCTGACGAGAAGATCCGGCAAGAAACTCGCCAGTTACTCTTTTTAATCACCAAATTTTTTTTTTTTAAGTACAGTGTCATGGGTGTAGGCGAACAGTTTATCATTTCCACAAATTCTTGTCATTTAAGTAATCATTAACTGTATAATAGGCTTTTGCCATTAAATAATTTTTAACATGTGTTTTAAATTTGGGCATTGGTAAATCAACAAGATTTTGTGGTAACTTATTAAATATTTTAATACTCATTCCTACGAATGAATTACCAATCTTATGAAGTCTGAGATGTGAAACAGCAAGCTTGTGTTTATTTCTAGTATTTAGGTTATGGTTGTCGGATTTTCGAGGGAAGTTTTCTAAATTTTTATAAACATACATAATACAGTCAAAGATGTACTGTGATGCTAATGTTAAAATGTTAATTTCTTTGAACAAGTTTCTAAGTGAGTCTCGTGGTCTAAGTCCGTATATGGCCCTGACAGCTCGTTTCTGTAGCACAAAAATAGCTTGAATATCAGCCGCAGAGCCCCATAAGAGCAGACCATAAGACATAACGCTATGGAAATAACTGAAATACACAAGTCTGGCTGCTTCAATATCGGTCAGATGTCTTATTTTTTTGACTGCATATGCAGCCGAACTAAGTCTCCCTGCCAGGGCTGCAATATGAGAACCCCACTGTAATTTTGAGTCTAACGTGACGCCTAGAAATACTGTAGAATTAATTACTTCAACATTTTGACTATTCATATTAATCCTAGTGCTGACCTGTCTTACGTTGGGCAATGTAAATTTGACACATTTAGTTTTTTTAGCATTGAGAAGTAAATTATTTACAGTAAATTATTTACAGCATTGAAGCCACCATTCCCTGGAACGGGAATGTGTCCAAGGCTCCATGCAATAAATGCAAGATGGATCGTCATCGTCCGAAGCGATTGGTTCTTCTTCATCACTTGAATCTGCCAATGTAATTCTTTTCTTGATCTTTCGAGCAGATTTTCTTAAATTGGCTGCTTCTTTTTCAGCGACAATAGCTTTCAGCTGGGCAACATCTGGAGATGAATTCAGCATTCCGAATTTACCTTTTTTACGGTTCACTAATCGTTTTATTTGTGAGGATTTGGGCAATGGAGAAATATCTGCAATGGTTAAATTTTCTTGAGTACGATTGTCAGACTGGGAGCTTGTAGAACCCGAAGGCCCTGCATCAGCCTCATAATTCTTCTGAGAGCTTACAAGCTCTGAAGGCCCTGCCTCAGTTTGGTCTTCAGACTGTGAGCTTTGGTCCGCTATAGGTGGTGTCTCAGTGAGATTAATCAACTGGAGGTTCTCGTCTCTAATATTATTTGACTGGACAAGACCAGAAGAACCTTCATGGTCATTGTCCGTTACGTCTGCAGGCGCAAACATACAATCTGGGAAAATATTCTCGTTTAGTGGGAAAATCCCAGTTGCAGCAAATCCGTTTTGGCCATTGTTTACTGTAGCAGCTCGTAGGTACGCTTTTTTGAAGAGCTCAGCCACCTGAAAATGCGTTACAGTTCTCCCCGGATGGTTCCTTAACCAATATGTAGTTCCTGATTGTAAAAGGTGTTGAGTGGTCCAAAGAAACTGACGTCCAGTGGTTGCATCTTGTGTGTGCAATGAGGTGGAAAGCAGAATATAATGATACAGTTCTCTTTTGCATAAGTCAACACATCCAAATTTTTATGACTAGAATGTCCATCTAGCAGTAGTAGAACCTTGGCTTCTTTCGACGGCTTTGCATGTTTGACAAAATGCTGCATCCATTTAAGAAATATCTCTCCATTCATCCATCCTTTTTCTTGGGCGAACCCAACTGCGCCAGTTGGAGCATGATCCATTAGCTCGGCTTTCATATTTTTACGCGGGAAAATGAATGCTGGAGGTATGAAAGTTCCAAGGGCATTAACACAGCATACCGTAGTATAATGTTGGCCTCTTTCTGCGCTGGTTAACACTCCAACTTGTTTTCTGCCTTTTGTCGCAAAGACTTTAGGGTTTTGTGATGGTACAGTGCTGAACCCAGATTCGTCAACATTCCATATTTGATGAGGTTCAAAGTTATGCTGTTTCATTATCTCAATCAACAATTTGAAAAATGTTTCCACTTGGACTCGGTTGAAACCTCGCGCTCTCGCTGCTGACGTAGCTTCAGGAATTCGAAGTGATATGGACGGGTTTCGTTTCCTAAAACCTCTGAGCCAGTCTACACCAGCCATTTCATTTTCAGAAGAGAATCTATGGGGTAGTTTCTTAGCTACAGCTATTTGGTAGGCAAGTTTTCTTAAATCAGTCGTAGTCATTCCAAAAAAACGCACCTCTAGCTGTTGTAGATGCTCAACTATTTCTTTTTCTAGATTCTGGTAAAAGTAGCTTTGTGACCACCTAGATACCCTTTGGAGGTTTCACCTTTTTCTGCTCGGCGTCGAAGAGTAGTAGCTGGAACTTGGTATGCCTTTGCGGCCATTTGCCATCCCATTCTTTTGCTACGCACCGCTGTGATTGCATCCTTCATATTTTTTTCATCCCAGTTTTGCCTTGTAGTTTTTCTAATATATGGTGCCATTTCTAAAACAATAAATAGATATTCTAAGTAGGTAAAATTGAATTCGTGTTATTTAAAAAGAGAAGAAGAAAGAACTTACCATACCAAATAAAAAAACCGGCCAAGTGCGAGTCGGGCTCGCGCACAAAGGGTTCCGTAGCAGCAAAGTCCAAAATTACAGTTAAATCAACCTATCTCAAAAACTAT
This sequence comes from Marasmia exigua, assembly GCA_019059595.1. Lineage (NCBI taxonomy): Eukaryota > Metazoa > Arthropoda > Insecta > Lepidoptera > Crambidae > Marasmia > Marasmia exigua. The sequence continues at coordinate 21,183,125 of CM032469.1, forward strand.
AAGAGATACTTTGATCAAACCAAAAATCGTTGAAAGAGTTAATTAGCATGCATCACCTCTATTTTTTTTAGAATTTTATACCCCGTAGTTATAAAAATAGAGGGGGGGGACATACTTTTTACGACTTTGAGAGCTGATATCTCAAAAACCGTTCACTTTAAGAAAAATGTTTTTAGAAAACTTTATATCATTTTAAAAGACCTTTCCATTGATACCCCACACGGGTATGTACATCGAAAAAAAAAAATTTCATCCCTCAGTTACATGTATGGGGGGCCCCACCCCCAATTCTTTTTTTTACTATTTAGTGTCATATTTTTGTAGCGGTTCATACAACACATATTCCCATCAAATTTCATCACTGTAGTACTTATAGTTTCCGAGTAAATCGGCTGTGACAGACGGACAGACGGACAGACGGACAGACGGACATGACGAAACTATAAGGGTTCCGTTTTTTGCCATTTTGGCTACGGAACCCTAAAAAAGGAGTTTGAGTACGTAAAACATTATTATTATTCAACTTTGTTGTTATTATTTCTTCATAATTATAAAATCTTGCAAAATAGACTAATTTAGTTAGTTTTATTTACAAAATCTATTAAGCGATAATATTAATCGGATTTTTTTTTAATCGCTCAAGTATTGGGTGAGATGGCATACGGCCTATGCCGTCTCAGCCGGTTAGGTACTTTATCGAGAAATTGAATTTAATTGATTTATTTCAAAAGTTACATATTCTTACTCTCTAAAACATAATTGTCATACTCTGATCCTCTAAAAAACATAAAAAGTTACCTGTTAACTCATGTAGAAAACCACTAATCCAAACTTTTCTTCATACAAAGTAAACTTTTATGAGAGGTTAGTTTTCGCAAACCGACGTGCTGTCTCCTTCGATCGCTCTCGCGCACCGGCGATCGGGCCGGGTCGAACGTTTTCGTTTTAGGGACGTACCTGTGCATACAGTGGCGCCGCCAAACCGTTAACGGCAAAAATATTACCACTATGCCATCTCAGACGCTATGCCGTCTCAGACCACCTTCCCTCGTATATTTATAGGAGGTAGGTACCTACCATTACTTGTAAGTAGTGTCTTTGCTAAGATGAAAAACACATTTAAATATAGTAGGTATAGTATAAATTATCGTCTTAAAAATTATGCTGATGTTAAACAACAGTTAAAATGATGATGTGTAAGTCGGGCTCGCCCACCGAGGATTCTGTATTTTCTCTGGAGGGCAATATGACAAAAAATCATTTTCCGAAATGAAAAATACTATTTCTAGATACACAAAATAATTTCAGAATTTTTAAACAGATATATAGAGAAAAAAATTGATCTAAAATCCTCTTGTGACGTCATCACTCGGCATGACAAATTGAAAACGCTTCTGCTCACGTTGATTTAAAAAAAAAAGTAAAATCTCTGATCATAAAATGACAGGACAAAATAATGACAGTGACAGTAAGTAACTTAAAGTCACCTAAGCTTTTTTTATTGAACTTCTAGCACCGACATCACAACACGTTGATTCTCAGGACTATGTCAGTTCCGGCATATTAATTAATAATTAAAACAAAAATATTTTAATAAAAACATACATTTAATACGATAACTAAAAATATGGGTAATGTTTTTCTCTGTCTTTATACGAAAAACGTATAAAAATGCGTTTTTTTTGTTGTATTGTCCACTCTCGTGCGATCAACATTGATCTCGAACTCAACATTAGCAATCATGGACGAATGTAGATAATAAAATCTCTAATTCAACTTCAATGTTCAAATACGAAGAGACCTAAACACGACCGAAAGACGCTAAGCAACCCGTCTAATCTTACCGTCTATAGATAGGTATCACGGTGAATGCTCAGAAGAGCTTTTCACCCTCATTCTACCCTCCCTTTCCCGTCATAGAACTAACGTGGAAAATATTTTCCATCACGGAATAAAATAATTGGCAACTCCTATTTCTGCCGTATAATTAAAAATGGAATTCGTTGCGGGCGCATGTATTTCCTCCTTCCTACAATATGGAATATGGATTCTTTCAAACGAAGCGTGAAGAGCATCTCGCGGACGATCAGCCAACGAACAGAAGTGAGACAATTGAGAGATTTTAAACCACACGAAGCTCTCACTCGACATAAATGTGCTCGAGTTTATGCACTAACTGTCACTATAAAAAAATGTCGAGTGCACGACAATGTAACTAGGTAAGTAGTTAAGGAACCGAAACGAGCATATTTTCTAATATTTTTAAGTTTTTTTTTATCTTTTAAATAAATAAAAATATATTCTGCAATTGATCCGACGAAGAATCGAACCTGGGACCCTTCGCACTTGCGCAAATTACCATAGCCAATGCGCTATACAGGTCGTCACAAATTCTTCTTTTTCGCCGGGTGACCCTTCGTCGTCGAAAGACAACTCTACTTAAGCCCTCATCCAAAGAATTATCTGTGGCGATTTTGGACTGTACATAATCTTATAATAAAGCGCTGGTGATGGGATGCTATTAATAAAACGTCCTGATATGAGCAAAACAATGTTTTTTTAGGTATATTATTCTGTACACAGACACAAGACAACTAGGTAACTATGACTATCAAAAAAAAAAAAATTCTCACAACATCTCATACATTGACCTGATTCCGTACTAAGTAGCTTAAGCACTTGTGTTGTGTTAAAATAAAACAATTATAATATATCAAAATCAGTAAAAAAGTATAAAAACATGAATCAATTTTTCGCATACAAAAACGGACCCAACATTTGTGTATGGTTATTTAATAAATAGTGTAAGTGTTTGCCGAGAAGTTGTAACCCCGAAATTGTTTAAAATAGAGAGGTTTAATAGCTAAAAATTAAAATCGATTGGCGTCGCTAGTGTGCCCAACCCGTCACCTTAATAATTTCAGCAGAGACAATTTTCTTGTTTCGTACTTTTTAGAGCGTGTTTTTTTGGTAGTCGGGTTTTATTCACTACTTTTTTTAAACTTTATTTTTATTTAACATATTATTAGTTATGTAAATAATATAGTAAGGTAACATTCGTATATATTAGTGTATGATAACGTGTTTATTTATTTATTTATTATCTAGATATATGTATTTATACTATAAATTTAGTTAATCAATGTTCAAAATCAAAAGGATTGCACCACCCTCCCCTTTTCTATCTAATGTCCTTTACCTGAAGGTTGTCTGATAGAGATCGCTCCCAGCGATAAGACCGCCTAAATTGTACATTTTATCTCTGTATACCTAGCTTTTAAGTTTTGTATGTTGTGCAATAAAGAGTATCTATCTATCTATTATATATTTTAAATGTGCTAAAAAGCTCTTTCATTTGATTGCTTTTCAGATGAACAACCATACATACATACTAGGGATGTTATGGATATGAAATTTCGGTTACGGATTGGATACGGATATAGGAATGATTATTATACCGGATACGGTTACGGATACGGATAATAAATTGTTTCGGATTATCCGTTAGTTTCGGTTACGGCTATTATATTTTTAAGGAATTTTAAAAGTAAAATACTAATAGGTAATAAAGTAGTTTTATTTCGTTTTTGGCAGGAATTACAATCAGTCTGTGAGTAATTATTACAGCTATTTAAAATAAAAATAAATATAAATAATTATATTATATTGAGTATTATCTAAATTTTAGATGTTTTAGATCAAAAACACCCATCCGATACTATCCGAAACTTTCATTTCGGATTCGGTTACGGTTACGGATGATTTTTTATATCGGATATCCGATAGTTTCGGTTACGGTTACGGAGCTCCCTAACACCCCTGATACATACATACAGGTCAAAATCATAACCCTCCTTTTTACATCGCCGTAGTCGGGTAAAAAGTATTAGACAATATAAAAGAGGCTGGTCCAGCCAACGATCCTCAAATGATCTACGGGCCTCAGATGGTTGGGCCCCCAGAATACAATGAGCTTTGGGCTACAGCCCAAAGCTCTTCCAAGATAGAATATAAGAAGCCCTATTTATACCTGAAATGGTTTTTGAATGATCAATTAAATCAAATCGAATCGTTTATTTGCAAAAAATATGGGTGGATTACATTTGGTGTCGTATGATAGATTTGGAGAATTTCCATATTTAACCTTTCGGCAAGCAAAATTTATTGTCTCTATACAAAAAAAAGCGAAATAGATAAATCATTCATTAACATTATTTACTTACATTGCATTAGAATAAGTATACAGATTTAATAAAAAATATTGTTATTGGATTGGATTAATAGGAGTGTTACATAGAAATTTAATTAATAATAATAACATACATTGAACATTACAGTTAATCTGATAAATATTCTGTAACAGAGTAAGTACCTACCCTTTACTTGTCAATAGAGTTTTGACCTTATGTTTAAATAAATGTATTTCTGTTGTTTTGAGTATCGTGTCCGGTAGATGATTGTAAATACGTGATCAAGTATTTTGTGAATAGAAATAGCGCCCGATCTTCCCGTTTGATGCCCACATTTGGCTTATCGTTCGTGTGGGCGATGCATTCAGGGAATTCGCATCGGAATGCCATCGGAAGCGTGGACTCTGAATGCGAGCAATTTGAGCTGAAGCATTTTACATTCACAAAGTCTTCATGTGAGTTAACTTGTTCTAAAATGCACAAATTATAGCGACCGACTACGCTTAGACCATGATTCAGAATTTGAGGATCTGGTAATTACAATGTAGCACTGCTGTGCATGCCGTCTGACCTTCGGAACCCTTTAACAGGGGAACCAGACCAACTGTGTCATTGCTATATGTTTTGCAGAAACTAAGTATTCGAAACGTGCAGGTGTCCTCTCCATGTTGTCTCTCACCGCAGACACCGCTGAGCTAATGGTAAAAATACGCATATAGGTTTGGAAAATCCACCGTATTTCCATAAGGATTCTTTTTCAATATCCACTGAGTTACTATCGGTGGCCAGCGGTGGTAAAGTTAAGATGTTGAGATTCTAGTATACAACATTGCGGACTTATAAACGTAGGTACCATGACCACGGCAATACGGCATAATAATTTCAGCTGAGACAGTTTTCTTGTTTCGTACTTTTTAGAGCGTGTTTTTTTGGTAGTCAGGTTTGAGTTTTAAACTTTGTTTTTTATGATAAAAAAGCCTAGCCTAAGCCCAAGGGCGCTCGGGGGACCCTCAAATCCTTACGGTCGAACTAACCTTACTGTCAATGACCCCCTCCCCCGTAGACCGTAGTCGTTGCAGGACCCCCCTCCCCCTCCCTCCCCCCTCGAATTGATGAATGACGATTGCGGCCCATTTATTTTGCATCAGATACCTCGGTTACCTAGCTACTTACGCCACCGTCAAATAGCTGTACATACCTACCTATACATGCATATCATCT
>CM032469.1:21196180-21210884 GCA_019059595.1 Marasmia exigua
GCCCATTTCTAAAACTGACGATAGAGTTAGACTCTGACCATCTTAGTACCAGACGCGATCTTGAGTTATCACCGCACTAAGCAAGGCATCCCGTTCCAAAGGGGCTGGAACGAGTTTAGTTAGGGAATTGAGTTTTGACAGTAATAACGGGGTGTTTGTTTCTTAGTAACGGACATATAATTTAAACAAGGTACTTACATTAAATGTGGTAGATATTGCCAACACAAAACCTACAGTTGATATTTTTTATAGCAATCTTTTGCAATTTATTCTTAAGTAAGTAAGTACTTAAAAATATAATAATAATAATAATTTTCACAACATCTCATACATTGACCTGGTTCCGTACTAAGTAGCTTAAGCACTTGTGTTACAGGTATCAGACAACAGAGGAACACAAATATATACTTAAATATTACACCCAGACACTGAACAAACACAAGTGTTCATCGCACGATTGTTTGTCCAGGGTGGTGATCGAAACCACGACCTTTGGCGTAAGAGGCAGGGTAGCTAACAATTGCGCCATCCGGTCAGTCCATATCTATATTTAGTTTAGTTACACCTCTAACAACCTTGGTCTATAAATTTGTTAATTAACTTCCTCACTCCGTACGGCCCGCTCGTCATTAACTAATTAAGACTATAACTCCCTTATTCCAAATCGCGAACCAAGGATAGTCCAGGAACAAAATTCGTGCCAGCCCCTTTTATCATTGGCTGTTAGAAAGCAATGACATGACCTTTAGTACGGTAATAACGTTAGATCACGATTTGTAATAAGGTTGTAAGGGTCGATTCGACCAATCTTAATCCCATACTAAATCTATGGTGAACTATGTATATGAACAGTGGGAGAGCCACGCTTCGGCATGAATGGGCCGGCTCGACCGGAGTAATACCACGTTCTCACAGAAAACCGGCGTGAAGCAGTGCATGCGCTATGTTTCGCTGCGTGAGTGAGGGTACCGGAGGCCCAATTCAGGGGAAGGGGGGTTAAAAGGTAAGCAGCGCACTTGTGACACCACTGGTGTTGCAGGCGTCCATGGGCGGCGGTAATCGCTTACCATCAGGTGATCCGTCTGCTCGTCTGCCACCTATATCATAAAAAAAAAAAAATGGTATAGCGCTGTCATTCTATACAAATCATAGACCAAGCCTTAGTTACGCAAGATAGTACCTAACTAGTTAATTGATAAGAAGTGTACGTAGTTGCACTACATAAGCGCAAAGACTCGTGGTGGACGGTAATGTATTTCATTCATTAATATTATATGAACTGAAGCAGCGCCTGCGCTGTGTTTCGCCGTGTGAGGGGAAAAGGTTGGCAGCGCACTTGTGGGCATTTGCGGCGGAATTGCTTACCATCAGGTGATCCGTCTGCTCGTCTGCCACCTCTCATGTAAAAAAAAACTCAACATGACACCGACTGCCAGGAGTATTTGGCTCGAGAATAATCTCCCTTAATACCTATTGGTCATTTTTATATCATTTATTATGTTATTAATGAATGAAAAACTATCCTCTGCCAAGAGTCTTTGCGTTTAGTACTTATAAATATTTCAATAGATAAGTATAAGTATATATCTCTCTTTCCATATTATTATAAATCGCGATTTAAAGTTATTGCCGTACTAAAGCTCATGCCATTCCGTTCCAACACGTAATCTTAAAAGGGGCTGTATGAATTTTGTTCTGGGATCCTGAGTTCGCAATTTGTAGTAAGAGGGTGTCTTTGAAAAAAAACACACGGTCATGATGATTCATCATCATCAGGAAAATCACACGGTGGTAATAAATTCTCGTATTACTATAGATGCGAAATTGCAGTGGAGTCCCCATATTGCTGCCTTGGCAGGAAGACTAAGTTCCGCTGCATATGCAGTAAGAAAAATTAGGCGTCTGACTGATATCGAGACGGTAAGGCTGGTATATTTCAGCTATTTCCACAGTGTGATGTCATATGGTCTACTGTTGTGGGGGTTTGCTGCTGACATACAAACTATTTTTGTATTACAGAAAAGGGCCATCCGCGCTATATACAGCCTTAGATCACGTGACTCACTTAGAGAAATATTTAAAGAAATTAATATTTTAACCGTGGCTTCCCAATTTATCCTCGACTGCATTATGTATGTACGTAAAAACTTGCACACTTTTCCAAAAAAAGTCCGTTAGTCATAGTCTTAACACTAGAAATAAACATAGGCTTGCCGTCCCGGTTCTCAGACTTCATAAAATCGGTAATTCATTTGTTGGCTTAAGTATTAAGATATTTAATAAGATACCACAAAATGTCATTAACCTATCACTGGATAAGTTTAAGTCTCATATCAAAACCTGCTTAATGAAGAAAGGTTACTATAGTGTAGAAGACTATTTAAATGATAAGGATTCTTGGTCATGTTAATTGATTAATCTTTTGAGTTGTAATTCATAGTAGTCTATTAACCTTCATAATTGTATTTTTTTCTCTTCTCAATTGAAACTCTGTAACATCATCAATATTTGAAAAGAGTAACTACTGAGTTTCTTGCTGGTGTCTTCTCAGTAGAAATCGACATTCCGAACCAGCGGTAGATATTATGTACCTATTTTGACATTCATAAGTGTTCTGTAAGGACCTAAATTGAATAAAGAATTTTTTATCTTTTTTTTTATCTTGAATCATGACCGTCCAATTTTTTCAAGGACTTGATGAGAAATGAAGTAAGTAAGAAGTAAACATTAGGTACTTGAGGTAAAGAATGAACTCATTTTTTTTGTGTTAAGTCTGAATCAAAATGATCTTAACGATCAAGTTCCAACCTACCAAAAATTTCAGATCATTGGACAAAAGACAACTGTAGGTAAGTTATTTTTAATGATAGGTGGCAGACGAGCAGGTGGATCACCTGATGGTAAGCGATTGTCGCCGCCCATGGACATTGGACACACGCGACACTGGTGGAGTCACAAGCGCGCTGCCAATGTTTATTAAACCCGCTTTCCCCCGGATTGGGCCTCCGCTACCCTCACTCACGCAGCACAGTGCGCTTCTCCGGTTGAGCCGGAGCCTCAGTATAGTATGTCAGTATAATGTTCGAGAACAATGAAAGTGAACGGCGCTTTTAGATAGATACTTACTAAAAGTTATTTTGCAACTTAAGGTGACCGGTAGGGCACATTAGCGACGCCAATCGGTGTTAATTTTTAGCTACTAAACCGGATCTGTTTCAAACAATTTCGAGGTTACACTCTCTCGGCAAACACTTATCATCATCATCATCATCAGCCCATTTAAATCCCCACTGCTGGGGCACGGACCTCCCTCAATCACATGACCGTGTATGGCCGTTTGGTACCCGGCAGAGTAGAATAGGCCACCCTCACTCTTACCGAGGTATCGTAAAAGGCGGCTAAGGTAAAGCTGCTGGCATAATCATCAGCACCCAGAGAAGGAAAAATCAAACACTTATACTATTTATTAAATAACCATGCACAAATGTTGGATCCGTTTTTGTACGCGAAAAATTGATTTACGCCAAAAGTGGCCGCTTTTGGCGTGAATCAATTTTTCGCGTACGTGTTAGACCCAACATTTGTGCATGGTTATTTAATAAATAGTATAAGTGTTTGCCGAGAGAATGTAACCAAAATCGTTTAAAATAGATCCGGTTTAGTAGCTAAAAATTGAAATCAATTGGCGTCGCTAGTGTGCCCTAACCGTCACCTTAATAATACTGACTTACTAGGCTTATAGGTATTTTGCTACTAGACTATACATATATTGTGGATATCAAACTTTTTTCGCCTGAGTTATTTTAATTTACTTTATTACCTTACCTAATTAAGACAGTTCTACATGATTAGAGGGCAATTCTTTTATTACATACAGCGTAAATTTGCTCGTTAGGTTTTCAATAAAAGATATGGTTATTACCCCTTATTTAAATCCATGCATTTGTCCTAGGTATGGTTGATTTGGAAACTCTGACCCTCTTATTCCAAAACGTGGTTTAAAATAAGTAGTGTAATTAGTTCTGGGAATAACTGAAGAACTAGAATAAACATTATTACAAAACTAAGTTTAACGTTATTTAGTATACCAACTTTAATACTTAAGTTAAACCACTTGGACCCCTAGTTTAAAATGAGTACTAAAATAATAACCTCAAAATTTCGATCTAGTAACCATGACAACTTATCCCCGTGACAGTTCGTTCCGTTTTACACTAAAGTTATTTGTGAAAAAGTGGCTAATTTATTTTTGGGATTTAATCCCAAAAATATAAGCAATTCCAACGCATATTACTTGGAAACCTTACTTAGGTAAATATTTTATTTTATTGTTGCTTAAAAACCATTCTTTAGAATTTTTACTTCAGACAATGCAGTAAGGTTATGTAAAATGAAATGTCACTGAACGAATGATTGAATGATTCGATCAATTGGACACTATCCTGCTGTACTAAGTTGTCTATGGTTAGTCGAGGATTTGTAATAATAATTTAAGAACTAACATTATTCCGGAATAATCATGAATTGCTAGTTTAGGATTAAAAGCGGTATCAGAGCAGTTTTTTACAATAAGAGGGTGAGAGTCAGACATACTCACTCAGCACCACGACATGGACATATTCGCTGACAATATTAAGTATTTATTGACATTATTTCATGAAGTTATTAACAAAACGATAGCATTTTGAATGACATACTATTATAATCCTTTTGACATTAGATTAAATAATTCTATTGACATTTTTTATTTATATATAAAGTACTTGACTATTTGAATATCGTTTGACAACTACTGATTTTGAAAATAAGCAAAAACATAAATACTACAATATGTATGTTTTTGATCAATTGTAGAATTTAATTTGATAGTAAGTAATTTTCTATTAAAAATATATATAAATAAATTACGTAAGACGATTTAGGGAGAAGAGGGTCGGCAACATCTTATTTATTTTACAAAAGGGGGTGATGAAACCGAATGATGTTTCTAAAGAATTCGCTTTAAATAGGTATAGTTTTATTTTTTAATCGGATGTATCTACAATATAACGACTACAATTTTTAACTCTTTACAAGTCTTAGGTACAATAAGTGGAACGTAAAAACGTATTAACTGTTGTTATTTGGAATTCTCATTATCGAACTCGTTGTTACCAAAGCACTTTCAAACAAAATTAAATTACAGCCTACCCATCAAGATACTCTTAAAGTAGGTATTTACATTAGAATCGCGATTGATTTATAACGTCACGCTGTTAATGCGATTGCCTGGTGCCCCATCGGGTTCCCATAGCCAACAAAAACTTGTTCGACATATACCTAACGGAGTACCTACTTAGTTACAATTACCACACGCGTTATAGCAAGATAGAGTGTAAGTTTTTCTCTTTCTAGTTCCCGCAATTATAAGTTAAATAAAGTTGTATAAAAAGATGTAATCACGATACGATGCGAAGTTCAAGCATTGACGATTGCTTCTCAATAACACCATAACAATAATGGGCACAAGCGAAATGTAAGCCGGTCAGGTAAGTTCAAAATAATAACAAAAGCGACACAGAACTCTTACATAAAACAATTAATTATTTCACCAACGTACTGGCACACACGGAAAAAGAAACACAAAATACTGGCCGAAAATTACCTTTACGCGGCAAGAATCGGGATAAGTTATTTCCGTTTTGTCTATGGTTTGGATTACGCGGGAAACACGGCGTCACTCGCGCGCGGTATCGGAGCCACTGACTCTCGAGGTCCGGCGGATCCGCGGTTCTAGCGAGGTGTTACAATAGCACTGTGATCGTACGCACGAAACAGCCAAACCATGTAAAAACTATGCTCGGAAGTCAATGGTGAATGAAATGCTAATAGTATAACGGATTACGGTATCTACGAGTTTGACGTTACGTCCAAGGCGATGCAACGGAAAATCGGCCTGTTGGTCAACAATGCAAATGAGAACTACGTTAGGACAGTAGAGAGAGGCCACAGTAAAATTGATAGAGAGACAGAAGTACCGATCTGTGGAAGTATCCCATCTGCTAAAAGATAAATATATCAAGCCATATATACCTACCTAAAGAAAGGAATAAATAATTTAAGTAATATTATTTTTTGTAATAAGAAAAATATATTATTTGTACAGCTGAAGTTCTAACAACATGACATGAATCCTACCTACTTATAATATGTATTATAAGCTGAAATATTTTGAGTCATTCGATACGACTAATGAAATATATTTTTAGGTAAGGTGTTACTAAGTAGGTACTAATTTTTATAACCGGTAGTGTAGGTATGTAGGTTAGGTACGCTCAGCCCATAGACATGAATTCTCTGTGGCTCAGCCACACGCTAAATGATATAAATTTGTCAAACTCCTTTGATCGAGTCTCATCCGTTTGGTAGTGAAATATTGATTGAGTTTAGAAAAATCGTAGTAACACTACATTTCAGCTCGCAGTAATTCAGGTAGGTACTTACTTACAGATTAACACAAAAATAGAATCTACTGTCCTTTGCAGGAGATCTTATAAAGTTTCTAGGTCTAAATGTAGGTACCATATCACGGACGTTAAATTGCATACAGACTTGTAAAATAGCCGTTTTCCTATTTACAGTGCACGGTTTATCGAAAGTGCATAAAACCTGGGCGGTCAAAGCACTGTGACGAAAGATGTTTTAAACCGCTTCTCCGCTGCATGCTAATAGTTTCAAAGTTTTGACGAATGTTTCTACGTATAAAGTAAATTCAATACTTTGCCGATTGGCTTAGGTAAGGTTTTAACTAATTAATTAATTGAATGGTTAAGTTGGTTGCTGTAGGTATTTAATCGTTTTACTCTCTCTCTATGTATTACTTAATTGACATGACCTTCAAGGATGAGAGGAATGAGTAGAGTAGTGTGGTTTTTGTACGTAAGAAACTATATTTTATTACCTACTTACGTGTTCCGTATTTAATACATTACGTGTGTTCTGTCTGTATTTACTCCAAATGCTATTTGCACCTTTTCTATCTCTAAAATAACCTTAGGTAAAAAAATGAAGTCTGTTTTATTAATATCTCTGATAGTAAATAGACAAAAAATACACAAATTGATTTAGGCCCTGTGACACAGATACAAATTAAATAAGTATACAAATTTAATAATGAGATAAAACAGAAATATTATCATGAAATATATCGTATATCGTATGTCACTAATAGGTTTGGAAACTCAGACTTCAGACCTTTATTTTTTATGTATTTAATGTAACGATGATTGGTACTCCAAATGATATTTGCACCTTTTCTATCTCTAAAATAACGTTAGGTATAAAAATGAAGTCTGTTTTATTAAAATCGCTGATAGTAAATTGACAAAAAATATGACTAATAAGAGCTTACATTTTCCTAAAGCCTGTATTACAATACACAAATAGACTTAGGCACTGTGACACAGATACAAATTAAATAAGTATACAAATTTAAAAATGAGAAAAAACAGAAATATTATCATAAAATATATCGTTTGTCACAAATAGGTCTGGAAAATCAGACTTCAGACCTTTATTTTTTTCACTTTCAATGGTAGTACGGGCTATCTAAATGAAGGGTTTAGATTGTGGAATCTGTCTTCAAATCCCTTCGAAAATACTTTGATCTTAAGCAGCATTTGCTATGAAAAAATATAGCTTGAGATACAACGCTAGTTCAGCTTGCGGTGTACTCTCAGCTTGTGAGCTACCAAAGACAAAGATCTCCGTCTGGTACCCACCGTACCACGTGTCGTATCTAAAGCTCTGTAGAAAGTGGGACGCCATGGCTCACAAGCTCGTAATCTGGGTAGGAACACAATATTAAGTCATCGCGGACAATAGCTGTGGCATTGTCAATATTGAGGAGTTACGACATGGCAAGTAGTTATGTGAGTCAGAAACGTAATTAGCAGGCATAGGAAGGATACCTTGTGGGTTTGGTAAGATATTCTGTGGTAAGGTTAGCTAGACTTTATAGTGTGGGTTTTCCTTGTAATTATTCATTGCTAATTTTATTAATTTATTTATTTCAGGTGATGAGATCATTTACATGACACAGGTTATGTACCTACTTTGTTATAGTGCTTTTCTGAACTCATAGGCTTACATGTATAGACACAAATACATTATAAGTTATATAGGTAGATAGGTACTAAATGTCTTTTTGGTGTAATAATAAGACCTACTTACTAATAGGTAATCATCACACTTCGTTGCATTATGTATTTTTATAGCATTTTTATGTACAAGTTATGCTCGTAAATAAATTACTGGTACGAGAAGTCTGATATTGGTATACTTATTTATTCTTCTTGTACCACCTCAACATTTCAGCCAATAGACGTCCACCTTGCTCCCCCAATGTTCTCCACACAGATCTGTCCCAATGGATTCCCGCGATCTTCACCAGATCGTCGGGCCACCTTGTGGGGGCCTGCCACTGCGACTTCCTGTACGTGGCCTCCACTCGAGGACCTTTCCGCCCCAACGGCCGTCCTGTTCTCCTCGCTATGTGCCCTGCCGATTTTTTTGTTGTGGGGGTCGGCGGCTGAGATACAGACTATTTTTGTATTGCAGAAGAGGGCCATCCGCTCCATATACAACCTTAGGCCTCGCGATTCGCTGAAAGAACTGTTTAAGAATATCGACATTTTAACTGTAGCTTCCCAATACATTTTGGACTGTATTTTGTACGTGCGAAAGAACATTGATATTTTTTCTAAAAAATCTGATTGTCATGGTTTTAACACTAGAAACAAACACAAGCTCGCGATTCCAAATCTGAAGCTCCAAAAGATTAATAGTTCATTTGTTGGACAAAGTATTAAAATGTACAATAAGTTGCCACAAAATGTAATTGAGTTACCAACGCATAAATTTAAATCCCACGTGAAAACCTGTTTAATGAGTAAAGGATACTATAAAATTGTAGATTACTTAAATGATAAGGATTCGTGGACATGATGACCTCCGTGCCTGCACACATGTAGTAATTTTATAAATATTTACTGAAATCACTATTATCATATAATTAATCAATTTTAATAAATTAGGCTTAGCAGCATTTATTATTGTATACAAATTGATTAGTATTGATTAATCAAACAATTGACAAGATGCTAACCACCTACTATTGTACACCTCGTCCTGCAGTTTATTAGTATTGGATTAAGTACTCTGTGACCTATGAGGGGAACCTAAGTAGTCATGCTCACTCAAATGTCTCTGAGGTGGTGGCGTTATGTGGCGGGTCATTACATTCCCTCTAATATGGTTGAGTGAAATGATGGCTGACACATACGTCATACTTGTGAACAGGTGCCACCTTTGGGGACTGGTCCTCTTCGGTTTACCTCATATTTAGCTTTTAATTTGCTTCATTCTATTTTGTGTTGCATTAGACTGTATGACTTGGTATGAGGATAATAAACCATTGTAAAAAAGTTGGCGATTAAAAAGAGTAACTGGCGAGTTTCTTGCCGGATCTTCTCGACCAGAAACAACTTTCCGAGCCGGTGGTAGAATCGCATTATGTTTATTTATTTCTTTAATATATTTTATGTATCAACATATATATGTATTAACATGTAAATTATTACATAAGTACTTATAAATAGTTTTAAATCATTCAAATGTATGACGATTTGTAAGTGCTGTGTACAAGCCTATGCAAATAAAGAATTATTTGATTTTGATTTTGATTTTGATTTTGATTGCCACTTGAGGCATGCAATCTTTTGGGCTATGTCTGTGACCTTAGTTCAACTGCGGATCTCAACCTAACCTAACTACCTAGGGTAGACTGGGTACGGTTGTAACAATTTTGCGTTGATCGTTCGTACAAGTCGCATTAATAGTACTAACACCTTATTAAACGTTTGAAATAAAAGAGTAAACATTTGTCTTCAAATAGACATAACAATTGAAGGAATAGGGGCAATAGTTTCCAGACAATTACAACTTACTTAAATGTGAGCTACTGTTACAACTGACCCCCATACCAGGGGCGGTTGTAACAGCGAAGGGGGTCAGTTGTAACATACTCAAATAATACACAATGCATGAATTTAAATCACGTTTATTGCTTATAAACCACAATCAAGTACTTATAATATGGCACCATTGTAGGCACATTTTAGGCAGTCTTTTTAATCAGTCTATAAAATTTTCATTTTAATGTAACATCGTAGGTATCATTTGCCTACATTAGTAAAAATATGAATAAAAACTAAAAAAGTATAACTCCTAATAAAAAAAACCAAAAAAAAAGTAACATTTTAAACAAATTTTTTTACCATATAATATTTAATCGGACTCACTGCAGTTATGACAGATGTAATATCTATCGCCCTCTGTACACTCAATGTGTGACCATAGACGACAGGTCCCTTGGCATTGTACCCACTTTTCACCAGATCTACTATCTGAGAAGGCTTCTAGGCAAACCAGGCAATAAAACTCTTCTTCTTCTGATGATGCAGGTGGCGTATTAGCTTTCCTCTTCTTTGTTTTAGCCTTTCCTTTGCCTTTGCCTTTCAAACCAGGGCATGCATCTAAAACCTTTTTCTTCACTTCTTTATCTTTCAGTCTTTTCTGTCGTTCTTCATATTCCTTTCGAATTGCTTCCTTTTCAGGGGTATCTGTGTAAATAGCTGACTTTTTAGTTTTTCGGCCTCTATTTACAGTTTTCCTTGGGGCAGCTTTTGGATAGGGCCGTATTAGCTCTGGTGAAAACACAGTTTGATGGCTTGTAGACGGCTTAGGAGACGAGTGCTGGTCGTCTAATTGACGGCTTGTAGACGGCTTAGGAGACGACTGCTGGTCGTGTACTTGACGGCTTGTAAACGGCTTAGGAGACGAGTGCTGTTCTTCTACTTGGCGGCTTGTAGACGGCTTAGGCGATAATTGCTGATCATGTATATTTATTTGACTTGGAGTGGTAGTAGTCACTAGCTCTTCAATGTCTTGTGGAATATGAATATCAGCGTGCTGTGTTAAAGCTACTAGGCTAGCTGGAGCCTCGTTCAGCAATGAAGGTGATAGCGGTGGTGTATCGTCGTCTACAGACTGTACAAGAATGTTCTGATCAGGAACAACCACTTCTTCTATAACATTTGGGTTTGGCCTATCCGTCACAAATGAAGGCGAAAAGTCAATATCTTGAAATAAATGACGATTAAAGGGGTATATTCCTGTCTTCCGAAAGCCAGCCTGAATATTTGATTGTGTGAGAGCAAGTGGCATTGCAACTGTCGTAATACTGGGTATGTCATAAATTGTCATGGTTCTGCCTGGATGATTTCGCATCCAGGCGTCACAGGCTGTATTGAAAGCTTTTTTCAAAGGTCCGTACACAGATCGATCCAAGGGCTGGAGTTTGTGTGAGCAGTGGGGTGGGAACGAAAGCAAAACTATTCCATTTTCTTTACAGAAATCTAGAGAATTTATGTGAATATGCGATGAGTGGTTGTCCAGAACAAGCAAAACTTTGTGCGAAAGAGAGGCATTAGTATGTTTTTTGAAATGTTTGAGGAATACTAAGAACGTTTCATCTTGCATCCAGCCCGATGGATTGCCAGTTCCAATGGAACCCACAGGTCCGTCCCTGATAAAATGCTCCTGGTATCGTACGCGAGGAAAAACGAACATTGGGGGAATGGCATTGCCCAACGCGTTTGCCGCAAAGGCTAATGTTACCAATGTGCCTCGTTCAGCTGAAGTAAGGGCTCCTACTTGCCTTGTTCCACGTCTAGCCACGACTCTGTCGGGTTTTTGCACTGTGGTTACGCCAGTTTCATCGACATTATATATGTCCTGAGGTTCGAAATGATCACGGTCCATGACAATTTGTAAATTATTATAAAAGGCATCAACATTAGTCCTGTTGAAACTGGTTGCTCTTGATAGACTTGTAGCTTGAGCAGCACGTACAGACAGCTCACGGTTCCTCTTCATGAACGACCGAAACCACTCCTCTCCTGCCATTCCGTTTTCAACCCAAGTAGAAGGACTCTGCAAGCTGTATTTTACAGCAAGCTCATAAGCCAACTTTCTTACCTCTTTCGTAGAAAGCCCGAAGTATATATCTGCTGATCGAGTCAGGTATTTGGCAAGCTGTCGTTCTTGATCTTCTGTAAAGACTTTGTTATGAGCTCTATACCCCATTGTTATATTCTGCACCTCAGCTTCAGTCGCTGCATCTCTCTTTTTTATGTAGCGTAGCAGGGAGACATAGTTAATACCATGGGTATCTGCCGCTTGCCTCAAAGAAGTCCCAGTTTTAACGTCATCGTAAGCATCCTTAAAGCGAAATATCTCGCTTTCACCTCTTAACGTCTTTCTTACGCGTTTTCTAGGCATCTGCAAAGAAAAATACAAATATAATTATGTTACAACCGTACCCACAAAAAGTGTTACAATTGTACCCACCCTACCCATCTGCTAATAAAACGATCTTATCATTGACAAAAAAATAACCTACACAAAAAGGAAATACCGTATTCGTACGTCTAAAGTCTAATAATCACCCATAAAAACAGACAAAACATAGAACGCTTTAATAACAATACAATTTATGAAAGAAATCAATCAAAAATACTTACTTTTGGTTGACGAAACACAATAGGCCCCTCTGCAAACGTATACAGCGTGCGGATGGCGACGCAGCACTGCCGATCATGTCCGGACACGTAAACCGCGTGTCTCTCCCCTTGTACCCCTCCCCGCACGATGAATTGTTTCGCGAGTATTTGAATTGTTACAACCGTACCCCGTTACAACCGTACCCAGTCTACCCTACGAGTAAAATAATAATAGTCTGGATAGAGTACCTTCAGTTAAAAAAGCGCAAGAGCCATAATATCAACCACATAATATCAGAGCTATAATATCAACCACAGTAACAAAAAGTATGAGACGTAAAATATTCTATGGACTTAAAATATCTTCAAAAGTTTTATTTTATTACTGGCTTGAGTCGTTAGACAGGAAGGCGAACTCAGGTGCAGTAACGATTCCATAACCACTGCATTAGAAGGTCTATGTATACGAATCACGACCAGTTTTAATGGTGGCATAGAATAGTAAGATTGCCAGTAAAGCAAGTATCATGAGTAGACATAATTATAATTTATATCGTGCTCATGGAGATATTACTGAACGCTACCCTATCAGTCCTATCCTATCACCTCATCGCTTCTTGATTAAGGTGATAATATTAATATGGCCTTAAGTTTTTCTCCATTGGCCCAAGACGGGTAAATCTGCCTAGAAAGAAACCTAACATAGGTACAAAATAACATCACACCTAGTTTACTCGTAGATTCAAAGTAACTAAATGCGAATATTTATGCCAGCCTCTAACAGTGCTGGTTTCGAGGGCCATATTTTCTTATTTTATGGGCTATTCCCTCGCCAAGTCGCGCAATTAGCATGTGTGATCTAACCTAACGATGTTAAACCTGCTGTTTCGAGTTTATGCATTGATTTTATCAAGGTAAACGAAAAGATAGTTATGATATCTGTGGTAGGGGCCCAAACACGATAAATTATTTCAAAAATTTATCATGCCTAATGTCAACGGAATATAATTTGTAGTTATTCGACGTTTGGTTGACTGTACTAAGTATGATGATGATGTAGTGTTGTAGAAAGAAAGAAAGAAAAAATATTTATTTGGACACAATTAAAAATTACAAGTACATTTAAATAACGCAACTTAAAATTTTACAGTAGGCAAATCAATACAGGTATACAAGTAAGTATTTGTGCCCAAAATGGTATCCACTCAGCATGTGTTAGCAACTAGAGTAGGAGCCGCTATCGCTGGTTTTCAGTGGAACCAGTTATAACTGGCCAGTGGCTAAAGTGACATGTATTATTACAAGAAGTAGACAATTTCCAAATATGAATGGCTCATTCACAAAAAATTAGATAATAATATTAAAATATCTTAATAAGTAGGGAATCTGGAGGTGTTGAGGATTTATGCAAATAAAACCTCATTCAGTCTTACGTTTCAAAATAAGAATTTAACAAGTCAGAGCTATCAGAACTGTCAGAGCAAAATAATGTATTAGAAGATTTACGAAATTGTAAATTGATAAATATACGGTAAATTCAATCGGATCAACGTCTTTTCTTGGCCAATTATCAGCAGTACCAGTGCGAGTCCAAAACAAAGGTCCTCCGAGCCGGATAGTAAAAAAGACCAGAGGCTCTGCTCTGCACCGTATCAGTGCAAGTAAAGTTCAGCGGTGCAGGCGAGCAACGGATCCAGAGCGAGATATCGAAGGAAAGCTGACCGTTGGTTGGGTATTGACGCTGCCGGTTGTCAGTGCGAGTCCGGGCAGGTACTACCTACCCAATAAAGTAGTACAATCAACGAGGTTTGTGACAAAAGTGGAGTGCAAATTGTAAGTACAATTTTTATGTTGTGAATAAAGAAGAATTACAGTTTTTCTGCAAGTTTAAAGTGTTCAGATATTTTCTTATTAGATTAAAGGGAAGACAAAAACATTGAAGAAAGTTTAGTTTTTTAGTACAAGGACATTTTAGTTTTAGAAAAAGTTTTTATTTTAGATAAGTGTATTTTGGTTTGCTATTTGGTTATTCTTTGAGGCCGTCTAAATTTTATAAAATTCATAAATATGGAGAGCATTATCAATGTACAAAAAGAGTTGCA
>CM032469.1:21210984-21441554 GCA_019059595.1 Marasmia exigua
GTTCTAGCGAGGTGTTACAATAGCACTGTGATCGTACGCACGAAACAGCCAAACCATGTAAAAACTATGCTCGGAAGTCAATGGTGAATGAAATGCTAATAGTATAACGGATTACGGTATCTACGAGTTTGACGTTACGTCCAAGGCGATGCAACGGAAAATCGGCCTGTTGGTCAACAATGCAAATGAGAAATTTCGACGTTAGGACAGTAGAGAGAGGCACAGTAAAATTGGTAGAGAGACCAAAGTGCCGATCTGTGGAAGTATCCCATCTGCTAACAGATAAATATATCTAGCGATATATACCTACCTAAAGAAAGGAATAAATAATTTAAGTAATATTATTTTTTGTAATAAGAAAAATATATTATTTGTACAGCTGAAGTTCAAAGTACTTATAATATGTATTATAAGCTGCAATATTTTGAGTCATTCGATACGACTATTGAAATATATTTTTAGGTAAGGTGTTACTAAGTAGGTACTAATTTTTATAACCAGTAGTGTAGTGTTATCAACCATTTCCGGTGCGGCTACGTCACAACCTTCTAACGCGCCATACTAGCGGATAGCGGGAAGCCTAATACCGGATGGCGGGAATTTAATATAATTTTATTTGATTTTTATAAGCCATATAATTTAGTTCAAATTAATAAGTATTAAAATAATAGTTTTTACCTTTCTAATTAATTATTATGTAATTAGATATATTTATTTCTAATTTATATTGCTAAATTCTAAATTTATAAGTAATTATTTTGACTATCTTAGTACGACGGATTTTTGTTATAAAAGCATGGCGTCAGCTCATTTCGTCATTCAATTCATGTCGATTTTATGTGTAAGGCGAAGCTCTGCCCGAATAAATACTTGTTCCAGTCTACGTCTACGTTATTTGGCCACCTGACCCACTTTCTGTAACAATTCAGAAGTGGGATCAGCCCAAATGTCCGGACCTTACAGCGGCGGTCTAGGCCATCGAAAACGGAGACACAACGAGTCGTCTGTTTCGGAGGATGAAGACACTATCAAGAAGCAGCAAAAAAAACGACAATTTTTTTGTTTCTGGGGAAACAAAACGTCGCCGCGTTTCGTCGATGGATGCAGAATTAATACCCAAATTCAGACCTGAAGACAAAAACAGTCATGTTGTCGGGTGGCTGCACAAGATAGACCAGCTGGGTGATGTCTACGAGTGGAGTTGCGAAGATCGTCAGTACATTATGCAGTTACGCTTACGTGGATCGGCGAGAGATTGGTACAACGATTTGGACAGCTATGATCTTGATTGGGCAGGATGGAAAAATGCACTCCAATCCGCATTTCCCCGCTCAACTGACTTCGTGGACCGGTTGGAAGAAATGTTGACCAGGACAAAAGAAGATGCAGAAACAATGACAAAATATTACCACGATAAGCTATCACTACTAAAGAAATGCAATATTGTCGGTGAACATGCCATCTCCTGCATTATTCGTGGGCTACCTCCGGAATTGAGAGCGAACGCAAAGGCATACAAATGCGACGCGCCAGAGGAACTTTACTTTGGCTACTTATCGTCACTCGAGAACTTCAAACGGGTCGAGGCAACGTACACCGCAAGAAAATCTACGTGGAGAAGAGGCGACCGGAGCACATCAAGCGGACTGTTTCTCAACGGGTGCAGTTACCGAAGACTTGCTACGCGTGCCGTCGGCCGGGGCACGAGGCTCGAGACTGCAGGAGCCTGCAGCGCTGCGACACATGCCAGCGTGCGGGTCACACCGCGGCTACGTGTTGGTTCGGTGCCGGGTCTTCGCGACAACAACCACAAAAGGTCAGAAGTATTTTGCATATAACTTATGACATCTATTTGGATTTATACAGGAAGCCAGTGACAGTAAATGGGTGTCCGTTAACAGCATACATAGATACGGGTAGTAAACTCAATGTACTTACATCTGAGTCTGCTGAGAAATTACTATTGCAAATCCAGCCTTCCAATATTATCATGAAAGGGTTCGGAGGTTCACATTCACTTTCACTGGGCACTGGTATAGTCACGGTTGAGGTAGATGAATTAATTGTAAAATGTAGCGTTGAGATAACGAATAGCGATCTACCAAACATAGACATTATACTTGGACAGCCGATGATCAATCAACCGAATGTAAGTTTAGTTACTACCGCAACGTCAGTAAATTTTTTGCCTACCCATCATTTATCGGATATTCAACTAAAAGGAAACGATTTTGTTTCAAAGTATCCCGTATTTTTAAAATATGATACCGTTATTCCAAGGCTAAGTTATGTGTATGCTGAAGTTTTTATAGATGGTAACGATTTTGATATGAGTGAGGGCACATTTTTGACCCGTACAGTTTGTTTTGAGCTTGGCTCTGTATTGTATGTGATTCCCCAAGCAGTTATTTATTCAAACCAGTGTTTATTGAAGGTAATTAACTTAGGGACGGAAGACATTACATGGTCAGCTAATCGACTAATAGCTAGGGCGGAACTCGCAGTTACTAGGCGGTACGACCAGGCGAGTGATGTTTTGATATTAAACGAACGTGATCAAAACAACTACAAAATAACTTTGTCAGATATAAACGTCGGTGAGCTAAGTGAGGGTGAGAACGCAAAGTTGTTAGATCTGTTGAATAGGTTTTCTCATTTGTTTGCTAAAGATACCTCTGATTTAGGTTGTACTAACTTGCTAAAAATGCGCATTTGCACTACAACAGATCAACCGGTACATTGTAAGCCATATAGACTTTCTTTTAAGGAAAATGATATTGTTCATGAAAAAATTCACGATCTTTTGAAAGCTGGGATCATTAGGGAATCTGTTTCTGACTACGCCAGTCCTGTGGTTCTTGTGAAAAAAAAAGGCGGCGATTATAGGATGTGTGTAGACTATAGGGCATTAAATGCACGCACCGTAAAAGATCGGTACCCTTTACCACACATTGAAGACCAGGTTAACAAGCTGGCCGGTAAGGCTCTGTTCACCACGTTAGACCTTGCCCAATCTTACCACCAGGTGCCCATTGAGGAGGAGTCCATTAGCAAAACTGCATTTGTTACCTCGTTTGGGCAATATGAGTATCTGAAAATGCCATTCGGACTAGCTAATGCTCCTGCAGTTTTCTCCCGTTTGATACAAATGGCTCTTGGCAGTGTAGGTGGGAAAATTGCCCTGTACCTTGACGATGTGATGATCCCTACGATAACGGTTGAGGAAGGGTTGGACCTCTTAGAAAAAGTTTTTCAGCTATTATCCCATGCTAATTTAAAATTAAACATCCACAAGCGCAGTTTTCTTAAGGATACAGCTAGTTATTTAGGCTACGACGTTAGTGCAGGGTCAATACAGCCTGGCCAAGCAAAAATTGAATGTGTAGCACAATATGAAAGACCCCGTAATATCCATGAAATCGGGCAGTTCATTGGGTTGACCTCTTATTTTCGAAAATTTATCCAAAATTTTGCCCAAATAGCTAGGCCGCTTACAGAACTAACAAGAAAGGGGGTAGATTGGCACTGGGGCCCTGAGCAGGAACAAGCATTTCAAACTTTAAAACAACGCTTGGTCGAGCGCCCGATATTATGTATCTATAATAAAGACTCCAGAACAGAGCTCCACACTGATGCTAGTAAGCTAGGGCTAGGGGGCATTCTCATGCAGGAACAGTCAGATGGTAGCTTAAAGCCTGTGTCTTATTTTAGTAGAGTCACTAGTAACGAAGAGAAGGTATATCATAGCTACGAACTCGAAACCCTTGCTGTAGTAGAGTCCCTCCGACGTTTTCGAATTTACTTGACGGGAATTCCTGTAAAAGTCGTTACTGATTGTGCTGCCTTACGCACTACTCTTGTTAAAAAGGATTTGATACCACGTATAGCTCGTTGGTGGCTCACAATTCAAGATTTTGATCTAGAAATCGAATATAGACCAGGAGAGCGTATGAAGCACGTTGACGCCTTAAGCAGGAATCCCTCGCCAAATACTGTGCTTATGATAGGTAATGCGGACTGGTTATTAACTTTACAAATGCAGGATGAGAGCATTCAAAATATCTTAACTCAGCTTAGGGAGCCTAACACAAACTCTGATATCCGAAATAATTATGTTGCTAAAGAAGGGATATTGTACCGAAAAACATTAGCGGGGGAACGGTTTGTAATACCAAAATTAGCAAAATACGGGCTTTTACATAAGTTACATGACCAAATAGGACATCCAGGATTTGATAGGTGTGAAGCTGCTATAAAAGCTCAGTTTTGGTTCCCAAAAATGACGAGGTTCATACGGAAATACTTAAACTCTTGTTTGCATTGTGCATTTAGTAAGGGTAGTTACGGCAGAGTGGAAGGAGAGTTGCATCCCATTGAAAAAGCAGCAGTCCCCATGCACACATTGCATGCGGATCACTTGGGCCCCTTTGTAAAAACGCGTAGTAGGCATGCATATATTCTAGTCGTTATCGATTCTTTTACCAAGTTCGTATTCGCCAAGGCGGCTAAGAGCTGTAGCTCGGTAGAAACCATTACATTACTCAAAGATATTTTCACTCAATTTGGGAATCCAGTGAGAGTAATTACAGATAGGGGCAAAGCTTTTACCAGCCGGTACTTTAAACAATTTGGGGAAGAAGTGCAATTTAAGCACGTGATGAACGCAATAGCCAGTCCTCGATCCAATGGGCAAGTAGAACGAGTAAACCGCACTATAATAGATGGGTTGAACACAATGTCAGAAAGCGAGTGTAGCTGGGATATCAAACTACCTAATGTTATCTGGGGAATCAATAATACACCTAATGCCACCACCAGGACCTCACCTTTTAGCCTGATGTTTGGTCACTCAAACACGCGTTTTCCAGGGTATCCATCTGATGTACCTCAGGATCTCGACTCTCAGCAGCAAAACTTACAAACTAGAAGGGATAAGGCGAAAATACGCATTGATAGGAATATGAGTCTTATGAAAAGCAGGTTTGATCGCAAACACAAGAAATGTTTAAAATACAATATAGGTCAACTCGTACTGTGGAAAGGTGGCGTAGCCAGGGATGCCACGGCTAAAGTAACGAGGAAACTCGACGGACTGTACACTGGTCCATACAAAATATGCAAAGCGGATCATTCTTTAGATCGTTATACGATAGTTAGTATAAAGGGCATGAAGGGGTACAGGCGGTTCAGTGCTATAGTCAGAGGCGAGGCGATAAAAGTACCTGTTCTGACGATGATAGTTCGGGCAGTGATCACGAGGTAGATCGAGACGATTTGATAGACCTTTTAGAAGGCTAGGATGTGAATTAATTTCGTGCGATATTTTTTCATAGTAAAATTGTAACGTGTACATTGTACATAGTATGTAAATATACAAGTACACTCTATACCCGTATAACGGAAGTTGTTTTATAAGTTTACATTATTGTGATCAAACAGAAAGCATTGGATGTTAGTGTAGTTATAATTATATACACATCATTATAATGCCAAATAATTTTAGTGTTTCAGGAATTATTTAATTCACAATTTTCTGACGATTGTACTTGTATCTTTATTGTGTATGAAAATTATTATAAATTATTAAAAGCAATTCCATTTATTCATTTGATTCACCTGAAAAATAACACAAAAGTGCACAGGCATAAAATTAAAATATGTTATTATTATTTTGCATTGAAACGTCTACTGTCTGCTCTACTCGTCGCCGTAACACCAATGAAAAACCTAATGATATACCTACTCTCAATTTATATTTATCTTCTGTACTGTCTGATTGCTGGCTATGTGATTGTATGAATTGCGTGACTCTATATATAAACTCTGTGACTACGTGAACTGTATGACGACGTGAACTGTGTGACTACGTGAACTGTGTGACTACGTGAACTGTGTGACTACGTGAACTGTGTGACTACGTGAACTGTGTGACTACGTGAACTGTGTGACTACGTGAACTGTGTGACTACGTGAACTGTGTGACTACGTGAACTGTGTGACTACGTGAACTGTGTGACTACGCGAACTGTGTGACTACGCGAACTGTGGGACTACGTGAACTGTGTGATTATGTAAAATGTGTGACTACGTGAACAGTTTAACATTTATATACCTATTAATCTAACGTTAACCTACTAAAATAAGGAGTAAAAATCGCTGTGGTTGTATCTACTGAAATACATTTTATGTATATAGCAGCTAAATTCGATAGTATTACAGCTCCTATTTATAGTGCATAAAATAAGCACTAATGTATTAATATCCTTTAGAATTGGAGATTACTAAAACTGCCTACATTCCGGTTGCAAAAAGTAAATTACTTATATTATACAATAAAACAGACTACTCTCGTTTTTCTATTTTCAGATGGTGGATGCACGAGAGCAAAATGCTGACCGTCGTGGGACACGACCCATGCAGGATGGCCGAGTGTTATCAACCATTTCCGGTGCGGCTACGTCACAACCTTCTAACGCGCCATACTAGCGGATAGCGGGAAGCCTAATACCGGATGGCGGGAATTTGATATAATTTTATTTGATTTTTATAAGCCATATAATTTAGTTCAAATTAATAAGTATTAAAATAATAGTTTTTACCTTTCTAATTAATTATTATGTAATTAGATATATTTATTTCTAATTTATATTGCTAAATTCTAAATTTATAAGTAATTATTTTGACTATCTTAGTACGACGGATTTTTGTTATAAAAGCATGGCGTCAGCTCATTTCGTCATTCAATTCATGTCGATTTTATGTGTAAGGCGAAGCTCTGCCCGAATAAATACTTGTTCCAGTCTACGTCTACGTTATTTGGCCACCTGACCCACTTTCTGTAACAGTAGGTATGTAGGTTAGGTACGCTCAGCCCATAGACATGAATTCTCTGTGGCTAAAAGATATAAATTTGTCAAACTACTTTGATCGAGTCTCATCCGTTTGGTGGTGAAATATTGATTGAGTTTAGAAAAATCGTAGTAACACTACATTTCAGCTCGCAGTAATTCAGGTACTTACAGATTAACACAAAAATAGATTCGACTGTCCTTTGCAGGAGAACTTATAAAGTTTCTAGGTCTAAATGTAGGTATGTACATACCACGGACGTTAAATTGCATACAGACTTATAAAATAGCCGTTTTCCTATTTACATTGCACGGTTTATCAAAAGTGCATAAAACCTGGGCGGTCAAAGCACTGTGACGAAAGATGTTTTAAACCGCTTCTCCGCTGCATGCTAATAGTTTCAAAGTTTTGTCAAATGTTTCTACGTATATAGTACCTAAATTCAATACTTTGCCGATTTGCTTTGGTAAGATTTTAACTAATTACTTAATTTAATAGTTAACTTAGTTGCTGTAGGTACCTACTTACACTCTCTCTCTCTCTATGTATTACTTAATTGACATGACCTTCAAGGATGAGAGGAATGAGTAGAGTAGTCTGGTTTTTGTATGTTAGAAACTATATTATATTACCTACTTACGCGTTCCGTATTTAATACAATACGTGTGTTCTGTTTGTATTTAATGTGACAATGATAGGTACTTCAAATGCTATTTGCACCTTTCCTATCTCTAAAATAACGTTATGGGTAAAAAAATGACGTCTGTTTTATTATTATCTCTGAGACTAAATTGATAATAAATATGACTAATAAGAGCATACATTTTCCTAAAGCCCGTATTACAATACACAAATAGACTTGGGCACTGTGACACAGACACAAATTGAATAAATGAGAAAAAACAGAAATATTATCATGAAATATATCGTATGTCACAAAGACTACAGAACTTTATTTTTCTCACTTTCATTGGTAGTACTGGTTATCTAAATGAAGGGTTTAAATTGTGGAATTTGTCTTCAAAACCCTTCGAAAATACTTTGATCTTAATCAGCATTTGCTATGAAAAAATATAGCTTGAAATACAACGCTAGTTCAGCTTGCGGTGTACTCTCAGCTTGTGAGCTACCAAAGACAAAGATCTCCGTCTGGTACCCACCGTACCACGTGTCGTATCTAAAGCTCTGTAGAAAGTGGGACGCCATGGCTCTCAAGCTCGTAATCTGGGTAGGTACACAATATTAAGTCATCGCGGACAATAGCTGTGGCATTGTCAATATTGAGGAGTTACGACATGGCAAGTAGTTATGTGAGTCAGAAACGTAATTAGCAGGCATAGGAAGGATACCGGGTTGGTTTGGTAAGATATTCTGTGGTAAGGTTAGCAAGACTTTATGGTGTGGGTTTTCCTTGTAATAATTCATTGCTAATTTTATTAATTTATTTGTTTCAGGTGATGAGATCATTTACATGACACAGGTTATGTAGGTACCTACTTTGTTATAGTGCTTTTCTGAACTCATAGGCTTACATGTCTATACATGTTTGTGTCTATACACAAATACATTATAATTTATATAGGTAGATAGGTACTAATGTCTTTTTGGTGTAATAATAAGACCTACTTACTAATAGGTAATCATCACACTTCGTAACATTATGTATTTTTATAGCATTTTTATGTACAAGTTATGCTCGTTAATAAATTACTGGTACGAGAAGTCTGATTTATTCTTCTTGTACCTAACTACCTCATCATTTTATCATTATTTCAGCTAATAGACGTCCAATCCTTACTAATATTATAAAGGCGAAAGTTTGTTTGGATGGATGTATGGATGGATGTTTGTTCCTCTTTCACGCAAAAACTACTAAACGGATTTTAATGAAACTTTACAGTAATGTAGCTTATAAATCAGAATAACACATAGGCTATAATTTATAAAGATATTGTGTGAACGCAGACGAAGTCGCGGGCAAAAGCTAGTACTCAATAATTTATTGCAAAACCATAATGTACAATAAGATGTTACAATACATTACTATGTATACAGGGTCCATAACATTGTTCCATTACTATGGAACAATGTTATGGACCCTGTCGGGCACGCAAACTTAGGTTTAGGAGAGAGGAAGCGCTTTTAAAATAAACTTTAATTTTAATTAAATCATTTGGAGAAATCTATATAAGTATGATCAGCAAAATATTCATTAGTGTTATAGTAACTTTTATCAATTAGGTACTTATTCTTTAATTTTTTAATAAATATTTTTTAATTTTTTTCATTATGTAGTATGTCTGGTAATTTGTTGTATATTTTTACAGAGGAACTGAAGGTGCTTGTGGAATTTAATTTAAGGTGGGAATTTGGTGGAGCTAATTTACTTTTATTTCTTAATGTGTATTTACATCGTACATCTTTGCGTTTTGTATAAAATTCTTAAAATTTACGTACAAATTTGCACATTTCGAAAATATATAAGCAGGGCAGAGATAATATTTTATATTTAACAAAAAATGGTTTGCAGGTATCTTTGGTCTATTTTTGCAATGATCCGGACTAACTTTTTTTGGAGGATGAACAGGGAAGCTGCGTCACTACTGGACATTGGCCTCCCCCAATGTTCTCCACACAGATCGGTCCTGCGCCGCCCCGCATCCAATGGATTTCCACGATCTTCACCAGATCGTCGGTCCACCTTGTGGAGGTCCTACCACGGCTGCGTCCGTCCTGTACGTGTCCTCCACTCGAGGACCTTTCCGCCCCAACGGCCGTCTGTTCTCCTCGCTATGTGCCCTGCCCATTGCCACTTAAGGCATGCAATCCTTTGGGCTATGTTTGTGACCTTAGTTCTCCTGCGGATCTCAACCTAACCTAACTACCTTCGAGTAAAATAATAGTACTCTGGGTAGAGTACATTCAGTTGAAAAAGCGCAAGAGTAGTCAAAAAATTGACGTATAATGTTCTGTGGACTTAAAATATCTTTAAAAGTTTAATTTTATTACTTGCTTGAGTCGTTAGACAGGAAGGCGGACTCAGGTGCAGTAACGATTACATAACCACTGCATTAGAAGGTATACGAATCACGACCAGTTTTGATGGTGGCATAGAATAGTAAGATTGCCAGTAAAGCAAGTATTACGAGTAGACATAATGGACAACATTTCAAATTTTTAACATGTCCATATTGTTTTTTTATATGAAAGTAGACATAAAATTAACAGACCCATATTTTTTCTTTTTTCAAAATTTGTCCATTTTCATGCATAAAATAATTATTGAAATTCTTTTTATTCTAAATAGACGTAAGCGCCAAATGACGTCATCGGACGGCTGAATACAGCGATATTCCTTTGCTTATAATTGTTTTAATAAAAAAAAGGTACTACTATCACAAGTAAATAATACTAGTGTCAACATTGTCAACGTCATTCATACATTCAACGTTGACAAGTTGTCTTTTTTTTGACAGTTACATGTCATGAGTTTGGCATTACGTAAATTTAAAACTATAATGTGCTAAGCAAAGAAATATTTTACATTCTGCCGTCCGATGACGTCATCTTACGTTTTTTAGTTTTTAATTTTTTTCTCAGTAAATAAGCAATATAAAAAATGAATAAATATATATTCGAGCAGCGGAAAAGTAAACAAAGAATTGTTATTTTTTGTTTCAGAGCTTAGCAATTTTGAAATGTTGTCCATTATAATTTATATCGTGCTCATAGAGACATTACTGAACGCTACCCTATCAGTCCTATCCTATCACCTCATCGCTTCTTGATTAAGGTGATAATATTAATATGGCCTTAAGTTTTTCTCCACTGGCCTAAGTTTTACCTAGACGCGTAAATCTGCCTAGAAAGAAACCTAACATAGGTACAAAATAACATCACACCTAGTTTACTCGTAGATTCAAAGTAACTATATGCGAATATTTAAACCTCTAACAGTGCTGGCTTCGAGGGCCATATTTTCTTATTTTATGGGCTATTCCCTCGCCAAGTCGCGCAATTAGCATGTGTGATCTAACCTAACGATGTTAAATGTGCTGTTTCGAGTTTATGCATTGATTTTATCAAGGTAAACGAAAAGATACTTATGATATCTGTGGTAGGGACCCAAACACGATAAATTATTTCAAAAATGTATCCATGCCTAATGTCAACGGAATATAATTTGTAGTTATTCGACGTTTGGTTGACTGTACTAAGTATGATGATGATGTAGTGTTGTAGAAAGAAAGAAAGAAAAAATATTTATTTGGACACAATTAAAAATTACAAGTACATTTAAATAACGCAACTTAAAATTTTACAGTAGGCAAATCAATACAGGTATACAAGTAAGTATTTGTGCCCAAAATGGTATCCACTCAGCATGTGTTAGCAACTAGAGTAGGAGCCGCTAACGCTGGTTTTCAGTGGAACCAGTTATAACTGGCCAGTGGCTAAAGTGACATGTATTATTACAAGAAGTAGACAATTTCCAATTCCAAATATGAATGGCTCATTCACAAAAAATTAGATAATAATATTAAAATATCTTAATAAGTAGGGAATCTGGAGGCATAGGTATTTTATAGATATAGGGAGAGTTAATATATATTATTAGAATAAGTAAACATATAATTTTAAATTAAATTTATATATAATGTTTGAGTAAGTATGTAGTACAAGTACAAAGGCCGGTAGGTACAGTCAGCTGCAAAAATATGTAGGTATACACTTTAGTACTTTGTCATAATACTATACATTCCGCGTAAAAAAGTAAAAGTCAGAGATAGCTATTGTAACAAAGGTACTAAAATGTTTACCTTTGCAGCTGACCGTGTGTACCTAAATGGGCAATCATGATCGGTAGGTTAATCAATTTCTACACTATAACTACACTATTTATAAGTATTAAGTTATGGTTTATGGTTTAAGTTCCTCTATGATAATTTGTTATTTTATTTTCTTTTGAATTGTTGAAATAAAATACATTATCAACCACCAATATTATAAAGTTTTTTGTGCCTATTTATTAAAAGTTAGCTGTTGTGTACATTCTTTTAAATGGGAGATAATATGTTTTAACTATTAAGTTGTTTACATGTAGGCATGGGAAACCGGAACCGGTAAAGTAAAAACCTCGAGAGTCACATCACTAAGCATTTCTACTTTCTATGTTATAAAATCCTTATCACAGACCAAGAAAAAAACCAGATAAACTAAGAGTACAGATCTGCATTTCCTGAACTTTGTATAATAGCTCTTATATTGTTAAAGATAAGACTAGAGAGAATGCAGCGTACAGTGCTGGCATACAACGGGTATAGGTACGTACCTACAAGCATGCGGTGCATGTGGCAGTCGACCTCAATTTTCGTGTGCGGTGACCCGACATACGTACGATTGTAATTCTTGGAACGGTAGAGAATTAGTTACGTGGAGATATGTGTTTACGTACTTTTAATTTGTTAGTTTAATTTAGATTTTAGACAATATCAGGGCTGGAAACTTTTAATGTGTTACCAAGGTTTATAATTAAGGTTGGCAACGCACTTGTGACTCCACTCGCTCCACGCGGCAATCGCTTACCATCAGGTGATCCGTCTGCTTGTCTACCACCTATGACATAAAAAATACACAATTAGGTTACTATCTAATCCCATAACTAAAGCAATAAATGTTTGATTGATCCCTGCAAATTCTGCTTGTACTCTACAAAAGTTCTGTTTGTACAGTGGATGTTTTATTTTGAGATTAGACTTGAATTGTCGTCATATTTGTTAATTGTAAATAAGCAGGTAGCTATCCTGGATACTAGTCCGCCTACACCAGGCTCTGAAGATGCTCCGAAGTGATGACTGTGCAAACTGATAATGACGCGATAATAATATGAACATGGAATATTTTTTATATGATCGTAATGTAAAATAATATCTACAACACATGGCTAGCGAAGGTTAAATTGGTCCACCTTGTTATCTGCACTATTTTGAGCCAAACAAAATGATGGAATCGTACTCTATCGGCATTGAAATCGGAGCCATATTTCAAATGGGCGCCAACTCATCTCTGCCACATATGCCAGCTGCTCGGTCGAGTAAAACGTTGCAATTCGTTGCACTATTGGAAAAATAATTGCTGACATTAATAACTACCTATGAAAACTGAATGTAAAAATGTATTGATAGAAATTATGGTAGTAAACTGCCGGTAAATTTATAAAGAATACTGAGATATCAATTACCATGTACCATGTACTAAACCAACCAGTACGTATTTTACATACTTATGGTAATATTATTAAGCATATTTAATATTATTATAAGTACTTAATTAAATACATTAATGAAATATTCAAATAATAAGATAGATACTTCGTATTTCATAGTATTATCTTTTTTGAAAGAAAGGGAGGCAAATAAGCGGGTTAAGTAATACTTCTGATGGTAGATGATCATCGCCATCGCCGAGCGCTAGACTGCAGCTATGCAGGTTCTAGCTGCGTTTCAGGAGCCCAATATTCGGGCTCGTGACATTTATCATCATACGACATATATCGCTAAAACATAGTTTTTTTGTATGGATTTCAGGTGATATCCGCCATGTTTTTTTCATATCGAAATCCCCAGAATTGAGGTCCAGGTCTAAGTAATAAACAAACCTCATTCAAATAGTTACTGTTTTTCATAAACAGTTTTATCCAAGACAGAGGTATATACTCTCTTTGAGAAAAATTAAAGAGGTATATATAAGGCATGGCTTACTACATACATAGAGTAAGCACAAAATCTCATCCTGTCTTTATTATGTGGAGTAAGGTAAAGTATAATACTGTTTACTACAGAGTAAGTAAACAGTACGTAGAAAGTCTCGGTAAGTTAAAAAAACTATTCAAAAATTACCGCCAACGTATATGTTATGTATGTTTTTTTTTAATTGAACATTTTTGTCTATGACATGTCATTTCTTTTTTTAGTGAGTCAAACAAAATGAAATTGTATTAAATAAATGTAAACCATATCATAATGATAGATCATTAAAATTATATTTAAATTGCAATGTTAAATGTTAATTATTATTGCTCAACAAATATTTTGTATTCGTTGAAAGAACAAAACGCACAGCGTCAAAGTGAAAGTTTAAAGTAAAAAGAAAATTCTCTATGGGTAGTCCACTAATGGCGTGTCTTCCGGTAACACACGTTATAACGTCAAAATGGCAAAGAAAAAAGGCGATGAAAAAGTGAACCAAACCCCTCAAAGTGATAATGAGGAGCAGAATTATGACGAGGAACCCGATTTTGACGATCCGGAAGGCTTCGTCGATGACATTCCTGACGAAGGTAGGCAAAACTCGGGTTGGAGGTTGGGCCGGCCATATGCGTCACCCACGCATTACAGGCATTTCAGCGATGATGTGATTATTTTTGTGGTATTGTTGGAATAAAGTCCGCGGAATGGAGTTAATGTGAAGTTATTTTTTTGTGTTTCAAGCGATTTGTTAAGTGTAGATAAGGGGCTTTAAAACATAACCTAACTTTGACGTTGCAGAGTTGTTGGCGGACCTTCTAGAGCAGAAGCCCAAAGAATCTGATGGTTACGAGAATGTCATCGTCGTCGACGGGTGCCCGCAGGTCGGGCCTGAGCGTCTGGAGAAACTGCAGAGCGTCATTAACAAGATCTTTAGCAAATTCGGCAAGATTGTGAACGAGTATTATCCCACACAAGAGAGTGGAGTCACGACAGGCTTCATTTTCCTAGAGTATAGTAACCCTCAGAACGCCGCGGAGGCTGTGAAGGCTACAAATAACTGTAAATTAGATAAGCAACATACGTTTTTAGTGAATTTGTTCACAGACTTCAAAAAGTGAGTATTCAATAATTTAATCCCATTTCATTTGAAGAGTCATTTTGGCAACCTGTTTAGTATTATTTTAAATTCAAGGCGAATATTTTCTTGTTAATTAAAGCTGTAAAGGACTTTACAAAGTCATCTTAGTGCTTGCAATATACCCTAGTACAGTCATATAGGTGTCACATTTTTTTTGGCGCAATTTTCTGTGTTGAGTATGAAAGTCCCATTAGCAGGCTTAAGATTAATTAAAGTAATTACCCTAATTACTATTTAAACTGTGACAATCAAATAATGATAAGCAGAACACAGTGGATTTTCTCCTGAGGTAAATTATAGAGTAGCAAGTAGAGTACCTATTTATAATGCACAGTAGCATGTCATGAATATTCTTAATTTCCTTTCTTTAAAGTTACATTGCAAATGATATTTGAATAAACCCTTAAGGTGACGGGTAGGGCACACTAATGATGCCAATCGATTTTAATTTTTAGCTACTATACTGGATCTATTTTAAACAATTTCAGGGTTACAACCTCTCAGCAAACATCTACACTATTTATTTAATACTTATAGTTAACTGTTTGGTCTGCTTTTGTTCTCGAATTTTGGATTACCGCTAAAAATGACTGCTTTTAGCGTGAATCAATTTTTCGCATACACATTGGACCCAACATTTGAGCATGGTTATTTAATAAATAGTATAAGTGTTTGCTGAGAGATTGTAACCCCAAAATTGTTTAAAATAGATCCAGCTTAATAGCTAAAAATTAAAATCATTTGGTGTCACTAGTGTGCCCTAACCTTAATGAATGTTAAATATGTATTCAAATAGCTGGTACACTAAATAATCAACTTTTTAATCATTAGAAAATCAGGTTATACAGTGTAAGTAGCAAGTTTTTTTTTTATTAGTATTCATATCTTATTAATTTAGCCTTGTGACAGTGTACATTTCACTAGTACCTAAACTAGGCCGAGCCTGTGCTATAGGTACTAGCTCCTTCCTCTACGAAAAAAAATACATTAATCACTAGAAAGCGTAGGTCTGTGAATGTAATAGCATAATATCGCACATCCTCTGAAAAACTGTCATAAGACAAGAACACCTTCACATTGTGTAAAAGCCTTTTTTACATTCTAGAAAAGAGTTTGTTAAACTCATCAACAGTTAAAATATTTTGAAACAAAAAAAAACAGCATTGATAATTGAGCAATAACATTAATGAAGTAACCAATAGTGAAAACGCGTTTTTCTGTTTTTCAGAGGATGTGCGATATGTTTCATCAACTACATGAAATAGTGCGGTCAATGAATATAAATGTGTTAAATAAATAGAATATACTTCATACTTTAATACAGTACTAAGTATATAAATATATGTATATGCATGTATGTTAGTGGATATGAAATATTATAAAATATAATCCCTGTTTAAATTATTCTAGCTATCTAGAGTGATAACCAGTTTTTCTGTGCTACCTACCATACCTATCTTAGTCTACTTTCACTTCACACACCCAGTTCTGCTTTTCACCACAATTTTAAGAAGTTATTGACTTATGATTTGATTTCATACTATTATCTTTTTTACATCTCTTACTTCCCCTATTGCAGGTACTCAGACATCCCTAAAGAATGGGAGCCACCAGCACCTCAACCGTTCAAGGTTCAGTCGGACCTACAGTGGTATCTTATGGACCCTGATGCGTACGACCAGTTCCTGGTTGGCATTGGTACTGGTACAGCCCTGCAGGTTTGGCAGAATGCCCTTCCTGAGCCTGTGTCGTTGCAGGAGAGGCCGGTAAGTCTCTTCTTCATCATAGTGTTTTGTCTTGCTTTCTTACTACAACTCCTCCGTAGAGGTTAGATTGTTGGCACACTTATCATCCCTTACAAAGTCAAGCTAAACCTGTAAGAGTGAACTTAAATAACCAATTGTATCTTGTGACTGGCCTGATTGTGCGTTTGGTAGCCCCGCCTCATATGCCAAAAGGATGGTTCTATCCCCACCCTAGACAAATGTGTTTGTTCACTGTCTGGGTAATATTTGTAATTCCTCTGTTGTCTGATATCTGTATGTAACACTAGTAATTAAATTATTTAGTGCAGAATCAGGTCAATGAAATGTTGTATACATTTATTATTTATCTTTGCTATGTACTCTCAGTAGCTTTGTAATCATTCCGTCATCAAACAGTTTGATCTTCATCTTAATGACATATTATTCAAATTGTTAATTTAAATGAAACCTAGTATCAATTAGTAGATGCATCTTCACAACTATTTAAAACTAAGAAACTGGACCTAAGAAATGCAAATTCATGCAGTTTTTATGAGTTTTCAAAACAAACAAGTTCTCAGCCAGTAAACTAATTAAATGTTCTCGCTTAATGTAATTAATGTTGGCCAAAGAAAAAACAATAAAAATTAGGTACAATGGCATAGTTTTTGCTTAGTTACATTCTGTTATGTAGTGAATGGTGAAAGGTTTACGCTTTTATTTGTGGAATGAATATAAATGAGACTAGCTTAGCATGCGACTCACAAGTGGATATAGGTATGAATGCAGTTTGTCTCATTGGTTGCAATAAAGTTTGATGCGACATTTATAAAACCTCATTAACTACAAAGAAAAGAATCCCACAAAGGACCGAAAGAGAGTCTAAGTGCAGAAAAGGGAGTCCACTTAACTTTATAACACTACTAGCTATCTTTAGAATAGTTATTTACGAGAAGAATTTATACTGTGTACCTTATTTTTGAGTGTCCGATATTTCGGCACTGGTGCAAGCGCCATGGTCACGGAGTAACTGAAGTTTTTCCGGGTAAGAGCTTGCAACAGTGCTGAAATATGGAAACTCTAAAATAAGGTACATGGTATAAATATCGTAAATAACTATTCTAATGTTAGTGACCATGAAAGTTTAAAACAATACTAGCCATCTTGATCATATAGGTATGGCTTGGAGCTTTTTTTTATAAATTAAAATGTTATGTTATACAGGGTGTAAAAAGACCCTTAACGAAGCCGGTGTCTACGCACTCAGACCATTAAAACGAGTCTTAGAACAAAAAAATATTGATGAGAAACGAAGTTGTTTTTTTGGTGTCAATTTTAATCCTATAAACGGTCAACGCAATGAACTGCGTACACCGGACCGCGCCTCAGTCGCCGAGGCGAATAAACACATAAATAGATAAGGTGAAGAGAGCTTGGTCCCGGGTCGCCCACGGTAGTAAGCAGGCAGAGTCAGGATGGTAGATAGGAGGGGAACCGCTGCCAGTCAAGCAGGCTCACTCGACTGATCAAAGTGACGGCTAAAGGTGTCTTAGCCCCAGCAGGAGAAATCTTTTCTTAATTTCGTTAAAGTACACTTAATCATGAAGGAATCTACAGTAACTGGCCAACTTGTATCTATAATAAGTTTTAATTATTTTTAGAACTGGACGGAAACCTATGCGGTTTGGTCTCCACTAGGCACGTACCTGGCAACGTTCCACTGGCGGGGCGTGGCGCTGTGGGCTGGACCCAAATTCTCGCAGTTCCAGAAGTTCTACCACCCCGAGGCGAGATTCATCTCGTTCTCACCATGTGAAAACTACCTGGTCTCATTCTCACCCAGTGGCGACAGAGGAGATGATAAGAAATTAATTATTTGGGATATCAGGTATGGATTCCTGCATTGGCGCTATGTAGTAGTGTCATTGTTTTTATGTGATGTCAAGGTTGTAGCGAATAATACATGTAACAGCATATCCAATCCGATTATTATTTTACATACAACCTTGTTTGTGTTCATAAATATTATTGTTATACATTATCGATGGAAGAAAACATATTGTGCTGACTCCAGATAACCTAGGAGAATGGCAGTTGGATGACAGTGAAGTATTCTAAATATGTTTAGTGAAATGGACGATTCTTTTTTAATATAGCAAATATATTATATCGCTTAGTATTAAACAAAATATTGTTTTCCCTGGAACTTTTGGACAAGTTTGTTCCATTTTAGATCTCGTTTTCACCTTACAAGATATCGCAAAATAAAAAAACATCTCTTCTTAAATATTATAAGATAAGATATTTATTATTAAAATAAAAAATAAAAGCCGTTATTTCAGACATTTTACATTTACATTACATGAAATACAATACACAACCAAATGCTTCAATTATAGTTTCTGTCTGTATGTCTCTTACAGGGAAAGGTCTTCTCCAATCCCTTCCATTTTTCTCTGTCGGAAGCTAAGGTTGTCCAGCCTCCTCCTGCTATATTCCTTATTTCATTTACCCATCTTCTAAGTCCGATTATTATTATTACGAGCCCATAATGTCACACTGCAAGGCAAAGACTTATTCCACCACCATGGTATTGAAAGATTTTTTTAAATTAGTGTTTTTTAGTGATATTCATCCAAATGCATATGAAACTAAAAGGTTTGCATGACTCAGTATTCCCACGAAATAATCATCAACTTGACCAACAGAACTGGTCAAGAGAAGCGCACGTTCCCGCCTCCGGACGAGTACGTGACGTGGCCTATCTTCCGCTGGAGCAAAGACGACCGTTTCTTCGCCCGGCTCGGCGCCGACGTGCTCTCCGTCTACGAGACGCCTGGGTTCGGTCTGCTCGACAAGAAGTCCATCAAAATCCCCGGGATCAGGTAAGAATTAAGAGACTTATTATTCAGCCTAATCATCTTTTCTTTCATGGACTTATCCCGCGATTTGTAACCAAATCATCATCCTCATATTAGCGTGTAATTCCCGGTTACGTCCAAAGCTGACGCTCTGGAGCCGGGGGTATGCTTGGACAACAATAAATTCAGGATTTAGGGAGTCTGGTAATTACAAATCATCATCATTTTAACGTTAATTCCCGGTTGCAACACAAACTGGCGCTTTGAAGCTCAGGGTCAGCTGGATAGCAGACCCCGAGCTCCAGAGCGTCCGCTGGCTTAGTATGGGATTAAGTTGTACCCAAGTGTATTGTCCCCGATGCTGCCACAATAGATCACCTACTGGTCGCAGTGGCTATGAGACGCAGGGCTCACCCCATTTCTATCAAAATTGTCCCCGATGATATGTCGCAGGCAAAAGTAGTTCCTTTAAATAAAAAATCTTTGAGTGATTAACTTTGTATAATAGTGGAGCGCCATTTGACATTATAATTGTTCGCTGGTGCAGACACCATAAAAATTTCGGTAATACCACACTATTTGGGTTATATTGGTTCCTTGTAATGCTAACGTTTTGATGAACGCCACTATTGTTGGAACGCTTTAGTAAATGAGAACTGGGGGATCCAAAAATAGTGCGTGGAACATTTTGTTTGTGTACACGCAGACTCTGGTTTGTCAAGCTACTACAGGTTACACTGTTTTAATGATATTAATTTTATTTTTTCTTTCTACAGAGATTTTAGCTGGTCACCCACAGACAACACCTTAGCTTACTGGGTGGCTGAGGACAAAGATGTTCCAGCCCGAGTAACCCTCCTCGAGTTGCCCAACCGCACCGAAGTCCGCTCAAAAAATCTGTTCTCCGTCGCCGACTGCAAAATCCACTGGCAGAAAAGCGGTGACTACCTCTGTGTCAAAGTAGACCGTTACTCTAAAGTAAAGAAGGACAAGAACGAAATCAAATACTCTGGAATGTATTACAACTTCGAAATATTCCATATGAGGGAGAAGGAGATCCCGGTCGACTCAGTAGAAATCAAAGAACCGATCCAAGCGTTCGCTTGGGAGCCAGTCGGTTCGAAGTTTTCGATCATCCACGGTGATCCAGCGAACATCTGTATTAGCTTCTACCAAGTGAATACTGGTCAGGCGCCTACGCTGCTGAAGAAGTTCGAGAGGAAGCCCTTCAACCACTTGTTCTGGTCTCCGTCCGGGCAGTTCATAGTGCTGGCGCATCTTGGCTTGACCGGTGGTGCTTTGGAGTTCTTAGACACTAACGACTTCACAGTTATGAATGTAGCTAATCACTATCAGGTATGTTTATTTGTTCATTCTAATTTAATTTTTTTGCATGACATTTCAAAAAGAACTGGATATGGGTAAACCCTAAAAGAAAAACCGTGTATACTTCTTTTATGGTCAACATAGGTTGATGTTTGCGTGTTCTGCTCTATGTATGGGTATAGAACACTTTTACGCGCACCCAAACATCTCCATGTATGTTCTACGATTTGTTGCAATTTTCGAATTGTAATCTTTTTCGGAGAATTAAGAAACGCGCTGTTTAATAAATGCACTCAACATTAGTATTTCCGCCTAAAGACGTAAAGGCAGAAAAGATACAGGTATTTTTAGGATTAAAAGCTAAAGCTTGACCATAATAACACCTGAGATGGCAAGCGTCAAGGATGATACGCGTTTGCGTAAAAGTCCGTAAAATATTTAGACAAATGACAAAATATTAGAATGACAGCTATCACTTTACCTTTATTTCAATAGATAGGTTTATCATTTTAACCAAGTTTCATTCCATAGATTTTAATTACCATAGACCTAAAGATCATTTTTCTGTAACACCAATGGCTATCATTCTCATCAATGATAAAATCCAGCTACATTTTGACTGAGTGAAATGAAATATAAGTAACTAAAATAGGCAATACATTATTTCAATGTATTTTTAATTAGATGTCCGGCATCGAGTGGGACCCTACGGGGCGCTACGTGGTGACGGGCGTTTCGTCGCTCAAGTGCAAGATGGACTGCGGATACTACATTTGGTCCTTCCAGGGCAAGATCATCAGGAGGTCAGTGGCATACTCAGTCCCTCTATTTTACCCCTTTTACTATTGCCTATTATCTTCCAGATTCCACTGCATGGCAATGGCTTCCCTGGCTCCCCTGGCAATGGCATAAACATGAACAGCTGTATCATGAGGGGGTATGATCAAAAGTCATGAAGTTCATGTTATGTAATTTATGGATGACCAGAAGCATCTGCACACAGAATTACTAGAATTTATAAATCCTGAATCATGGACATCTTTAGATGCAACCAAGAGTAACTACGCTAAGATGAAGAAGGCCAGAGTCACGTGCACCTTTTCATATGCTTTAAACAATACATTAAAACTGTTATCTTATATTATTTTTTGTTTACTTTCTTTAAATTTTGCTCAAAGTTAAGTAACTAGATGATATCTCAAACCTTATGTATGGAAACATCTTTAAAAGAAATATGTGATTTTTTTATTTTTACTTTAGGTTGGTGGCTGTATCGCATATAAATATAAATGTGTATAACATACACTAACACAACTAGATAAAATTATCGTTATGTTTGCTGTAGATCGTTAAGAAAAATTATGAATATAAAGTTGGCTGTAAGAAAAATTGTAACACTATAATTTTATTTCAAGAGCTGTGGCTTTTGTGAAATAAATAAATAAATATAATGTCACAGTAACCTCATTTCTGTTCCTCAGGGTGATGAAGGAGGGCTTCGCGCAGTTCCACTGGCGGCCGCGGCCCCCCACGCTGCTGACGGAGAAGCAGCAGAAGGAGATCAAGAAGAACCTCAAGAAGTACTACTCGCAGTTCGAGTCCAAGGACCGCATGCGCAGCAGCAAGGCTAGCAAGGTACGTACAGCTGCTCTTTTCTATCGATTATGATTTTTAATTATGTCGACTAAATTGACAGACGCCTTTTGAATGATGTAAAATTGGGAACTTAATTATTTAGGTACAAACTCTACTTAACACAATATTTTATATACCCAAAATACATTAACAATATTAAAAGTAATGTTTAGAAAACACTTCATGTACCCCACACATGAACTTTACAAAAACGCGGAAATTATGACAGTTCGGCAATTATTCATCCTGCAAATTACGCTGCGGCAGCACAAACAGTTACCATTCATACCAGCGTCACTTCCCATCAATCGTAGACCGGCAAAGATAATTAAAATGGGAAAATATAACACCACTTTTATTAGACGCCACACTTATTATCTAGCCAAACACTTATACAACACACTTAACTCAAAGCGAATTTATATCCCAAAACTCTTTACAAATGTAGAATCTCCATCAAAAAATTCCTGTTGGAACTAAACTATGCTGACACAGAATCACTATTACAGTAACAGAATAGATGGATGCATAGAAAAAAATAAAATAAAATTAACAAATAAATAAAAGCACACACACAAACCAGACATACGACCCACATACGCCCTCTCCTACACTTACAAACACACACACACACACACACACATACACACACACACACGCACACACACACTCATGCACACACACATTCAAACACACTCTCTCTAACATACACTCACGAACACATAATAATACACACCACAAACATAACCGTTATTATTAGATGAATAGATCTTAGTAGGTATTGCTATTATTTCTGGTGGTACGTTAGTTATTATAATTCATTTAAGTTAGTTATAACAGTCCGGGTGGGAGACCCTGGAGTCCTGAAATACAGGATTATCCTACCTTAGGCTCCAGTCCTCCCCAACATTGAATGGCCCTATATCCTAACTTATAATGTTCTACCTTATTAGATTATAGTTAACTTGTAATGTAAGGGTTAGATTATAGTTAACTTGTAATGTAAGGTGGAAAATAAAGATATTTTTATTTATTTTATTTTATTTATTAACAAAACTAAAGGACGGTGATTGTTATAGTTTGACATTATGCCGTCTAATGTCATTCGAATTCCAATTTTTAATATTTGTATTATATATTTGATATATACATTTTTACCCCCACCCCCCATTATTTTATCAAAATTAAGCAGAGCTGAGACACCCTCGATGATTACGTAATATTAGGGGTAAAAGTGTGATTCTGATATGCACATTACACACGAGATATGTTCATGCATCAAAATAAAAATATAACAGTAACTTTTTGGGTTTTTTATAGGAATTATCATTAATCTTGTGTCTAGACAAAAAACGACAATTTCATAGTTTAACCTCTATTACTTGAACGGTCCCAATATTTTAGTGTATATTGATCCATCACGTGTTTGTCTGTGGCGCAGGAGCTGGTGGCGAAGCGCACGGAGCAGATGAAGAAGCACGTGGAGTACCGCGAGGCCAAGGCGCTGGAGTGGAACGAGCAGAAGCCGCGCCGGCTCGAGCTCAGGAATTGTGAGTGTTTTCTTTTTTGTGACCTAGGTGGCAGTCGAGCAGTCGGATCATCTGATGGTAAGCGATTGCCGCCGCCCATGGACACCCGCAACACCAGTGGAGTCACAAGTGTGCTGCCAACCCAAAGCGACTGCCACTAGGCATTTGAAACCCTTCGACAGGGGACCCAGACCAACTAGCTAGATCATGGTGGCTTAATTTTAAAGCCGTCCCGTGACGAACCAGACTATACATGTCGCATGTTCGCATGACACCTGGAGCCCAATTCTGGGGATTTCGATATGAAAAAAACATGGCGGATATCACCTGAAAACCATACAAAAAAACTGTGTTCCAGTGATATATGTCGTATGAAAA
Organism: Marasmia exigua; assembly: GCA_019059595.1. Classification (NCBI taxonomy): domain Eukaryota; kingdom Metazoa; phylum Arthropoda; class Insecta; order Lepidoptera; family Crambidae; genus Marasmia; species Marasmia exigua. The sequence goes on from CM032469.1 coordinate 21,235,195, forward strand.
TAAATATCACAAGCACGAGATTGGGCTCCAGAGGTACTTGATAATATTGAACCTACGATGAACGTTTATCTGAAAGGCGTACGATTTTATTCACTGAGTTACTTAAGGCGACGGGTACCCCTAACTAGCAACACCAATCGATTTAAATTGTTAGCTACTAAACCGGATCTATTTAATTTCGGAGCGGCAGTCTAAGCGATCTTCACCAGATTGTCCACCTTGTAGGGGATCCATGGGAATCCATTGGATGCGGGCGGAGCAGGACCAATCTGTGTAGAGATCATTGGGGGAGGCTTATGTCCAGCAGTGGACGTCCGTTGGCTGAAAAGATGATGATGATGAGTCTCTAAGCAAACATTTATACTATTTATTTAATAATGGTGCACTACTACTTTTTGATCTTTTGCTCTCGAAATTTTTAGTAATGCCATAAGTGGCCGTTTTTAGCCGTAATTTAAATTTTGAGTACAAAAGAAATAAATTGTATAAGTGTTTTCCGAGAGGCGGCAGCTTCGAGATTGTTCCAAAGATATCCGGTTTAGCAATTTAAATCAATTGGCGTTGCTAGTATGCCCTACCCGTCACCTTAAAAAAGAAAAAAGAAATTTTAACACTTCATTTTGTTAAAATTTCATTGAAGTTGCTGCTTAATCCCTGTTGAATAATTGAATGAAGTATTACAAGATAGACTAGGGCCGGCGTCTAGTCGAACCGTTTCTCGAGTGTACTGTTATTTAAAGTGTATGAAGTATTAGAAATGTTATTTTACACTTTTTTCGTAGATTATTTTTTCATGCTGTGAGTGTTTCATTTTTCGGTAGCCACTTTAGGGGTTGCCTTCGATTTCTCTGGGATCCCCTCATCAGATCCTGACATGATGAATATGAAAAAAAGAATTTTGCAAATCGGTCAAGAATGGACAACATTTCAAAATTGCTAAGCTCTGAAACAAAAAATACCAATTCTTTGTTTACTTTTCCGCTGCTCGAATATATATTTATTAATTTTTTATATTGCTTATTTACTGAGAAAAAAATTAAAAACTAAAAAATGTAAGATGACGTCATCGGACGGCAGAATGTAAAATATTTCTTTGCTTAGCACATTATAGTTTTAAATTTACGAAATGCCAAACCCATGACATGTAACCGTCAAAAAAAAAAGACAACTTGTCAACGTGTAATTTATGAATAACGTTGACAATGTTGACACTAGTATTATTTACCTTTGATAGAAGTACCATTTTTTTATTAAAACAATGATAAGAAAAGGAATATCGCTGTATTCAGCCGTCCGATGACGTCATTTGGCGCTTACGTCTATTTAGAATAAAAAGAATTTCAATAATTATTTTATGCATGAAAATGGACAAATTTTGAAAAAAGAAAAAATATGGGTCGGTTCATTTTATGTCTATTTTCATATAAAAAAACAATATGGACATGTTAAAAATATGAAATGTTGTCCATTGACGGAGAAATCGATGAACATAAAAATAAAAAAAACATACAGTCGACGGATACTCCTCCTTTTTTGAAGTCGGTAATGAGTTATCCAGCGCTCTAATTTTCGATATATTATGTACATGTTTTTAAATGTTTTACCTTGTTCCAGACGTGGACACGGACGGTCTCGACACCGACCAGGTGAATACGGTAGAGGAGGTTGTAGAATTTTTCGTGAAAGAGGAACAAACGGTCATCGAGTAGTCGCCATACCGCCCCCGCACGAGGCCGACGCCCGGCCTCCCCGAGCCGGTTCCAGCCGGCAGCCGCTCCACGCCAGATCCGCAGTTTTAATAAACAGACAAGAATATACATTAAGTTTTTTTGTACCTTCATCCCGTTATATTCTTATTTAGTCACAAATAACATTTTATAAGCATTTCCATTATGTTCAATGTAAGAGTTCGGTTTATAAATTATACAATAGGTAATGTTAATAGAAATCATATTAAATTTATATGTTTCAAACGTATTATGACTTTTAATACCTATTTTTTTAGTTATTTTGATGATATTTTTTTGTTTTGGTTCAGGATTGTTAATTGATGATGGTATGAAATAAACTTGATAAAATACTAAAGGGAAATTTGAATGTCTTCCTGTGTAAATGAGTTATTCGACTTTTATCCATATTTATTTTTTACCTCATGATCAAAACCCGGCTAGACGAGATATGCCGCCAATTTGAATGTACAGCCGCACATCAAAGTGTACAAAACTGTCAAATTTCTTCAGTTGATTTTTATTACCTAAACGTCAATCACGTTCGATTCAATATTTTCCCTTCTTAGAGTTTAACGATATTGAGGAATTTTAACAGATTGTAGTAATTGATGTGTGGCTATATGTACAATCATTGTTAAGGCGATACCGCGACGATAGTATCCTCCAACCGATTTCGGCTAAAGCGGCCAATGTCGACGATTAGCCACTTGCGCAGAATATATATTATAGTGCCCTCATAATCCGATGAGACACCAGTGTGACACGACCGGAGAGGGATCGTGCGCAGGAGGCAACGGGGGTAGAGACAGAATTTCTTAAGGCGACGGGTAGGTCACACTAACGACGCCAATCGATTTTAATTTTTAGCTACTAAACCGGATCTATTTTAAACAATTTCGGGGTTACAACCTCTCGGCAAACACTTATACTATTTTATAATTAACCATGCAAAAATGTTGGGTCCAACGCGTACGCGCATAATTTATTTACGCCAAAAGCTTACAACTTTTGGCGTGAATCAATTTTTCGCGTACAAAAACGGACCCAACACTTGTGCATGGTTTTTTAATAAATAGTAGTTGTAACCCAGATATTGTTTAAAATAGATTCGGTTTAGTAGCTAAACATTAAAATCGATTGGCGTCACTAGTGTGTCCTATCCGTCAACCTAAGGGTGCAAACATATACCGTTTAAAGACTTCACTGCCAAAATATGAAAATGTATGGAACAGCTGATTTTTTTAGCTCACATGGTGATACATTTTTTTACACGTAAATGATAATAGAGCTTTATTTGTGTAGGGTTAAATAAATAAACATATTATTAAATTTTGTTTTATTTACGTAGTAAAAGAATATACATATAAACGAGCATTGTTATTGTTAAATGCAAGGTTGTGTTTAATTTTTCAATTCTTCTTTGAATCAAAATGGATGCATGCAACTTTTCGCGTAAAGATCGGAATCTAAACTTTTGCGCGCTTACTCCGAATTATACTTATTAGTCCGTACTGGTAGGTAGGTACTGTATATTTTGGAACAAGCTAGTTAGTTATGTGACTACGAAGTATACGCGAGTATGTGTGTACTAGTCTAGTGACTGACCGGATGGCGCAATTGGTAGTGACCCTGCCTCTTACGCCAAAGGTCGTGGGTTCGATCCCCACCCTGGACAAACATTCGTGCTATGAACACTTGTGTTTGTTCGGTGTCTGGGTGTAATATATGTATTTAAGTATATATTTGTGTTCCTCTGTTGTCTGATATCTGTAACACAAGTGCTTAAGCTACTTAGTACGGAAGCAGGTCAACGTATGAGATGTTGTGAGAATTATCTATTTGTTGACATACTAGTATAGATTGGAAGACCTTAGTAAATAAGTAATTTCCAATCTATACGCGATTAGTTAGGTACACACCCCTGCGTTCTGGCCTTGTAAAGAATGGAAAGACGCTATAATGAGTGGTATTTTTTTTAAATAACATCACATACATTGATTTGACTCCAAGATAGGTAGCTCAAGCACCTGTGTTACGGATATCAGAATCAACAGTGGGATTACAAATATAAAAACATAATACTTTTCTAAATACATCTTATAATACATAGAAAACTCCCAGACCAATACAAACAGACATGTTCATAGACACAAATGTTTGTAGCGGGGATCGAACCCGGACCAAAGGCAGCGTTCACTACCACTGTTCCAAACAGGTCTTTGGTCAAAGGTTAATATTTTTGTTCGTTCAAACCACAGATTTAATAATAGTGTTGTACCTATTGTACCAATGGGATTAATCAGTGCCTTGCATGACGTATCGCAGTTATATGGTTAAATTAGCCATCCAATCAGACCTCTAGGGCGTTCGTCAAACACCGGAATTCAATCAAATGGCTGAAGAACAACTAGCCAAATGGTTGGCCGCAATGTTTAACCAGATGACTGAACGTTTTGTCGCCACCGTCATCATAGTTGTTTGAACTAAAATCGCTCGACCCAAACTTTTGGTTAAAACTTGCGGACGACACGTACATACCACTATTATTGGCACTTCCATGTTTATAGACTTTTGACAATTTACACTTTAATTTTGCTTATAATTGCACCATATTGTTACGAGATAATCGCACCATAATGTTCACAGCGGCACCAGCGGTTTTCGCTGCAGACTCCATTTTTGTTTTGATGATTATAGCGCTGCAGTGGAGAAAAGCGGAAATAAATTTGAATTACTTGGCTGAGTTTAGGATTTCGAATAGGGTATCTATTAATACCCCAAGCTGTTAAACGTTTAGGCCTTTTAGTTTTCATAACTATCGGCCTAGGCATCCTATTGGAAGGCGGCTATTAACAAACGCCCTAGGCGTCTAATTGGATGGCGAATTTAACTATCAAAGTATTCAAAACTGTCAAACGTTAGTCGATTCCACGTTCGGTTCAATATCAGTTGAAGAATTTTGACAGATTTTTTTTGGTCAATAGGCAAATGCTTAATCACAATCGCACCTGATGGAAAGCGACGATGAGGTGTAGGATGATACGCGGTTGCCTAAAAGATGCCTGTTCACTGTTGCCTTAAAGATGCCCAGATTACAGTGGTCAGGAAAAAAGACCTCGGCAGGGAGTTCCATTACTTAGCCGTCCGCATTATAAATGTGGAAGCGAATCGCTTCGTGCGGATAAGGGTTAGTTCTACCACATAAGGATGAAAGTCCTCGCCGGGCCTTGTCCGGCGGTGGAATGGCAGGTGGGGAACAAATTAAAGATCGTAGTATTCTGATATGTGCTGCTGTCTGTACAATGTGTTCCGGAAAAATCCAATATTAGACTGCAAACAACTAGGTTTGTAAGTAAAAAGAGAAACCACCCCCGCTCCAGCGATTAGTCTTCCAGTTTAGGGGATGCGGCCGAAAAATAAGGCTATTATTTCTAATGATAAAAGCAGCTATTTGGTTGATTACGGTCTTGTCTGAAAGAAGCAATATTACCCGAAGTGTGTGGGATGAAATGTAACATTACGTTTTATTAGATTGGTACTTCTCACCTACATAATATTTTAGTATTTTAATACAGATTATTATGTTTATGAGGCGAGGACAAGGAAATTATACAGGCGAAGGATTTTTTTAGTGTTCAAATTTGGGTCAAAATTTATTTGTGCAGTGAAGTGCCGCAAAGTGATACTAATAATAAGAATCGTTGGATTGTATCGTTTTTAACACTGCTATTGTGTGTCGAGTGAGTTGTCTCGTGACAACTTGCTTGGACCAAATAGAGTCGTAAAATTGCGATTGCTTTTTTTTTTTAAATAATATTTGACAACATCAATACATTGATCCGACTCCGAGATAGGTAGCTCAAGCACCTGTGTTACGGATATCAGAATCAACAGTGGGGTTTCAAATATATACATATAATACTTTTCTTTTGTAAATACATACTTATATTATATAGGAAACACCCAGACCAATACAAACAGACATGTTCATGCACACAAATGTTTGTACAGTGCGGGGATCGAACCCGCAACCCTTGCACCAGAGGCAGCGTTCACTACCACTGTTCCAAACGGGTCGGCTTTTAGAGTGATATCCGCTGAATCCGTAGGTCGATAAAACGTAAAACACCAGCGTTTTATTGAGTGACTGTGACTTTGACCGACTTCGACTGTTGACTACCTACTTATTCTCAATAAGTTACATGGCATTGGCGAATTATCTTCGGGTAGAGCCATGATAAAAAAAAAAATGACAGTGACAGTAAGTAACTTAAAGTCACGTAAACTTTTTTTTAATGAACTTATAGCACCGACATCACAACACGTTGATTCTCAGGACTAAGTCAGTTCCGGCATATTAATTAATAATAAAAAAAATGTAATAAAATCATTGAACAATAACAAAAAATATGGGCCATTTTTTTTCTTTATTTATTCGAAAAACGCATAAAAGTGCATTCTCGTGCGATCAACATTGATCTCGAACTTAACATTGGTACTCAAGGACGAACATAGATAATAAAATCTCTAATTCAACTTCAATGTTCAAGTATGAAGAGACCTAAACATGACCGAAAGACACTAAACGACCCGTCTTACCGGCTATAGGTATCACGGTGAGTGCTCAAAAGAGCTTTTCACCCTCATCCCACCCTCCCTTTTCCGTCACAGAACTAACGTGGAAAATACTTCATCACGGAATAAAATAACTGGCAGCTCCTATTTCTGCCGTAATATTAAAAATGGAATTCGTTGCGGGCGCATGTATTTCCTCCTTCCTACAATATGGAATATGGATTCCTTCAAACGAAGCGTGAAGAGCATCTTGCGGACGATCAGCCAACGGACGGAAGTGAAGTCTTGGCATTGCGTCCGTTGTAATTGCAACATGGGCTCGCCATCAGGCCCAGGGCCGATTCTCGTGCACTTGACATTGAAGTAAAATTGAGAGATTTTAAACCAAAGGAATCTCTCACTCGACATCAATGTGCTCGAAAATAGGCCCTACTGCAACTATAAAAAAATGTGGAGTGCACGACAATGTAACTAGGTAAGTAGTTAAGGAACCGAAACGAGTAGATTTTCTAATATTTTTCAGTTTTTTATCTTTTAAATAAATAGAAATATATTCTGCAATTGATCCGACGACGACAAAGAATCGAACCAGGGACCCTCCGCACTTTCGCAAATTACCATAGCCAATACGCTATCGAGGTCGTTATAATTTCTTCTTTTTCGCCGGGTGACCCGTCGTCGTCGAAAGACAACCCTACTAAAGCCCCCATCCAAATAATTATCTGTGGCGATTGGACTGTACGGCGGCGGACACATCAAGCTATACAAAACGGGTTATTGTACATTGACCACAAAGTAAACTCACCACATTTTGTAAACTCCATACATTGAAAGTAAATTCACCACATGCATTAAAAATATGTGTAAGTTAGTCACAGGCGGGTGAGGTTTGTTGTAAATTCGCCACAAATTCTCAGTTCACATATTTTTTGCTTAAAGTAACGATAGCAAACAATCTTTTGATTTTTTTAGAGAATAATTATATTGATAAAATTAAGAGAGTACCTATAAGTTAATATCCAATGAAAACTAATACGAAATTAAGAATTAACAGTAAAGCACATCTTTCTTTTTTTCTCCTGCGCTTTTACACACTCTATCACGCGCTCGCTCACTCGCATACTTGTACATATATTTTATTATGTAACCATATCCCATATCCAAAATTATATAAAATTATATAGATTTTTCCCATATCGAAAAAATAAATAATTTTTTATTCTACTTGTTGTTTGATTTTTCTGCAGACCTTTTTACAAAAGCAATGGTGGTGAGTTTACAATAACCAAAATTATTAATAAACAATTTACTTCATAAAAATAGAACTGTGGTGAGTTTACACTTACTTTTTTCTGTGGCGAGTTTACTTTGTGGTCAATGTACAATAACCCTACAAAACTATCAAATTTCTTCATTCGATTATAAACCTTATATTGTTCCACATTGAGTTGGAAATCGATTGAGCAAAAATTTAACAGTTTTGTATAGCTTGACCTGTCCGCCACTGTACATAATCTTATAATAAAGCGCTGGTGATGGGATGATATCAGCAAAACAATGGTTTTAGGTATATTAGTACACAGACATAAGACAACTAACTAAGACAATCATAAAAATAAAACAATAATATTTATATCAAAATGAGTAAAAAAGTATAAAAACATTTAATAATATAAAAGAGGCTGGTCCATCCGTCGATCCCCAACATCCTCCTGTGGCGGAGCCACATCACTGCAGGGGATTGGCGACTGGACCGGCTAGTTCGATGTATGATGGAGGCTAGCGCCATGCACTATTATGGGTAAACCTACAGTATTGTCTCCATCGTCCATTGAAGATATTTCATGAAAAGAAGAAAACACTGTATCAAAACAAAGTAGAAAAAAAGTAGTGAATAAAACTCGACTATCAAAAAACACGCTCTAAAAAGTACAAAACAAGAAAATGGTCTCTGCTGAAATTATTATGCCATATCGTCGTGGTAGTATGCCACATTTATTTTATTTTATTATTATAATGAACCTGTTTTGCTGCAGTAGGTGGCAAACGGGTAAGTGGCATACGGGTATGTGGCATACGACCACGGCGTTACGGCTTAAGGCGACGGGTAGCCCTAACTAGCGAGACCAAAGACCAATCGATTTTAATTGTTAGCTACTAAACCGGATCTATTTGAAACAATTTCGGGGTTACAACCTCTCGGCAATTATTTATTTAACAACCATGCACAAATGTTGGGTCAACGCGTACGCGAAAAATTGAATACCGCTAAAAGCGGCCACTTTTAGCGTGAATCAATTTTTCGCATACAAAAACGGACCCAACATTTGTGTATGGTTATTTAATAAATAGTATGAGTGTTTGCCGAGAAGTTGTAACCCGAAATTGTTTAAAATAGATCCGGTTTAATAGCTAAAAATTAAAATCGATTGGCGTCGCTAGTGTGCCCAACCCGTCACCTTAATAATTTCAGCAGAGACAATTTTCTTGTTTCGTACTTTTTAGAGCGTGTTTTTTTGGTAGTCGGGTTTTATTCACTACTTTTTTTAAACTTTATTTTTATTTAACATATTATTAGTTATGTAAATAATATAGTAAGGTAACATTCGTATATATTAGTGTATGATAACGTGTTTATTTATTTATTTATTATCTAGATATATGTAGGTATTTATACTATAAATTTAGTTAATCAATGTTCAAAATCAAAAGGATTGCACCACCCTCCCCTCTTCTATCTAATGTCCTTTACCTGAAGGTTGTCTGATAGAGATCGCTCCCAGCGATAAGACCGCCTAAATTGTACATTGTATCTCTGTATACCTAGCTTTTAAGTTTTGTATGTTGTGCAATAAAGAGTATCTATCTATCTATCTATTACATATTTTAAATGTGCTAAAAAGCTCTTTCATTTGATTGCTTTTCAGATGAACAACCATACATACATACATACAGGTCAAAATCATAACCCTCCTTTTTACTTCGCCGTAGTTGGGTAAAAAGTATTAGACAATATAAAAGAGGCTGGTCCAGCCAACGATCCTCAAATGATCTACGGGCCTCAGATGGTTGGGCCCCCAGAATACAATGAGCTTTGGGCTACAGCCCAAAGCTCATCTTCCTAGATAGAATATAAGAAGCCCTATTTATACCTGAAATGGTTTTTGAATGATCAATTAAATCAAATCGAATCGTTTATTTGCAAAAAATATGGGTGGATTACATTTGGTGTCCTATGATATATTTGGAGAATTTCCATATTTAACCTTTCGGCAAGCAAAATTTATTGTCTCTATACAAAAGAAAACGAAATAGCAATCATATTATGTAGTAAATTTAAAATTCATAATAGATAATTCATTAACATTTTTTACTTATCTTATCTTATCTGTTAGGGGCCATTTTCATGGGGCACGTCGACCCTAAGGGATCTTTTGTACCTCCCCTTTCTTTTGCGCTCTTACTCACGAAAGATTCGTTTCATCAGCATCACGATGTCTTTCGGATTGAAGTGCCTGTAGTCTCCTGGTTTAGGATAAGCGTTACCTAGAAGACACATTCTGCCTCTGGCTAGTGAGTCGCATTCACATAAAAGATGTTCTATGGTTTCCGTCTCCTCCTTGCATGCTCTGCAGTCGCTGTTCGATGTCATGTTCATCTTCATCAGCATTTTGTTCGTTGCATAATGCCCTGTTAACGCTCCTATGAGCATCCTTGTCTGTTGTCTATTGCCTCCGAGAATATATTTCCTCCATATTTTTGTATTGTCTCCTATGAAGGCCTTTGAATGTTTCATTCCTAGTGTTTTCTTCCATTCCTTAGCTTGCTCTTCGTATACATATTGCCGGAAGGCCATACTGATGGTGCAGCTCGATAGTCCAATAAAAGGTTCCGGTCCAATGTATTTTGCTTTAGAGCCTTTTCTTGCTAGCTCATCTGCCTTTTCGTTTCCTGTGTAGCCCTCGTGACCCGGTATCCACAATAGCCTTACCTTTACCTTACCTTGTTGTGTCGTCCTAAGCAGTTTAGGGTTTTGATGGCATCCCACACCAACTTAGATTCCACTTTCGGCTTGGCCAATGCCTTCAGTGCCGCTTGGCTGTCACTAAGAATGTATATAGTACGATTCTTTGCTTTAAGGTTTATATTCCTCCTTGTACATGTAATTATGGCATACGTTTCAGCTTGAAAAACTGTTGCCATTTCTCCCATACTTTGACTTTCTTCATAGTTTTGTCCGTAAACGCCTGCTCCAGTACCTGTCTCCATCTTGGAACCATCTGTGTACCAGATCAGACTGTCCTTTTCAGGTTTTGGTGGGTTCTTTTTCCACTCTTCCCTAGTTGGTATGATTATCTTGAAATCCTTTTGAAACCTATATCTGGGACATATCTTATCATATCCCATTTGGGTTATCCTGTTGAGATGAGGTGCCTCGTTCCATTTAGTGTGTCTGGTTCGAGGTTTGGTTTCGTCCCATATTCCTGCTATTTTTAGCCTTTGAGCAGCTTTCCTTGCCTCTGTTTCTATCACTATATGCAGTGGAGGAAGGTCTAGCAGGAGCTCTATTGCTGCAGTTGGAGTTGTTTTGAATGCTCCCGTGATTGCAAGACATGCCGTTCTCTGCATCTTTCCCAGTGTATTCCGGCAGGTCTTGAGCCTTGTTCTGTACCACCATGCAATGCTACCATAAGTCAGTATTGGTCTGACCATCATCGTGTATATCCATCTTAATATCTTCGGCTTTAGTCCCCATGTTTTTCCATAGGTTGTCCGACACATATTGAACACCCTTAGAGCTTTTTTAATGGCGTTGTCCATGTGGCTGCTCCAATTCAGTTCTTTATCTAGGATCACACCTAGATACTTAACTTCTTTCGAACTATGAAGTTGTGTTCCATATAGAGTTGGTGTTTTGAGACCCTCAATTTTTTTCCTTCTCGTAAACGGAACTAGCGTGGTTTTCTCTGGATTCACCGATAGGTGATTTTTTTTGCACCATTCTTCGAGAATCCTCATTGCGTTTTGCGATAGTTCCGATACCGTACTGGGAAATTTCCCATTTATCATGATGACCAGATCATCTGCGTATCCAACTGTGAACAGCGGACCTTCATTGAGTTTTTTGATTAGTGTGTCCACAACCAAGCTCCAGAGTAAGGGGGATAGGACTCCCCCTTGGGGGCATCCTCTTGTGGTCTTCACTACTAATTTCTCACCTTGTAGTTCTGAATGGATTATTCTACCTCTAAGCATGCAGTCTATCCACCTGCAGATAGTCTCCGTTATGCCATGTATTTTTGCTGCATTTCTTATAGACTCAAAGGTTGTGCGGTCGAAGGCCCCTTCTATATCAACAAAAATACTCAGACACAATTCCTTTGATTCCAGTGCGGCCTCTGCCCTACTCACTACGTGGTGTAATGCTGTTTCTGTTGACTTTCCCGGCTGATATGCACATTGCAGTTCATGCAGCGGAAACTTCCTTAAGGGGCCATCCCTTATATGTTTGTCAATCATCTTCTCCAATGCCTTTAGCAGAAAGGATTGAAGACTGATCGGCCTGAACGCCTTTGGTTCCTCGTAGTTCGGTTTTCCTGGTTTTGGTATATATATTACCTTTACATGTCTCCACCTTTTGGGTATGTATCCTAATGCTACACATGCTCTGTATAGCCTACATAAGTGTGGGTTTAGAATAGCAATCCCATGTTGTAGCACGATAGGATATATTCCGTCTGGTCCAGGTGCTTTAAAAGGTTGAAAACTCTTTAGCGCCCAGCTGACTTTGCTTTCGTCTACTACATTTTTCGCTGTGAGCCAATCGCTCTTAGCCGTTTTCCTATTTTGGTCTTCTATGCTGATAGCATCCTCTGTCCCTTGCAAGACCTCTGAGCCGGGGAAATGGATATTCGTCATTATCCTTAGGGTTTCTTTCCCAGTATCTGTGCTTTCCCCATTTGCTTTTTTCACCGTTACTAGTGGAATAGCTTTAGAAATGGAGATTGCCTTTGTAAGCCTCATCCCCTCTGGGATTGAGCATATCTTTTCACAGTGCGTTCTCCAAGCTTTTCTTTTGGCTTTACGAACCGCACTGCTGTAACGCGTTAGTGCTTTTTTGTACTGTGTGAAGTCGTTCTTGCTCTTAGCCTCATTGAACGCCCTCCTTGTTTCTTTTCTAATTTGAGCCACCTCCTGGGTCCACCATGGTAGCCTCTTGCCAATCACTTTGCCTTCTGGGCAGTTATCCTGCCACGTCATAGCTAACGCATTTGATATCCTGTCAGCTTCTAGCTCAATATCTATTATTGTATTTAGATTGCTTTCAGGTTTTCCTAGTACTGATCTTAAGTCCGTTTTGAAATCCTCCCAGTTTATGTTCCTAGGATTCTTCCTTGGTACAGTTGCAAAGGTTTTGTCTGTTCTGTACCTGAAACATATGTAGTTGTGATCCGAAAGTGAGACCTCATCTGATACATGCCAATTTTCAATATTTGACAACGCTCTCGCATTGGCCAGCGTCAGGTCTAAGACTTGTGACCTCTGGGCATTGAAGAAAGTTGCCTTATTGCCTTTATTTATGATATGTAAAGGAGAGCTTACCAGATAGTCAAATAATTTTTCCCCTCTTCTGTTGATGTCTGAGCTCCCCCAGACTACATGATGTGCGTTGGCGTCGCACCCGATTACGAGCTCCCAGTTCTCCCGGCTGCCTTGACCTACCAGGTCCTGTAGCTCCTGTGACGCGGGTTCCACCTCTTCGTAGGGAAGGTAAGCTGATGCTAATACAAACTTCTGCCCCTCTTCCCCTCTGTCCCCCCCTCCTTCTGGATTCTGACGACTGTCAGATCCCTGTAACAGAAATTCATTAGAGGCACCGCATTTATTCCATCTCTGACATATATGCAGGTCCTCATGTTATTCATTGAAAAATTATGGTACACAGTACCACCAACTCCATGTAGCCCTTTAATTTCACTCTTATATAAATAAGGTTCTTGTATTAGGGCAATGTCATACTTTCGCCTTTGGAGCTCGCGAGCCAGGAGGGCAGTCGCTGCTCTACAGTGATGTAGGTTAATTTGTACTAACCGTAGCTCCATGGTGTATTCTTACTCCGAGAGCAGCCTCTCCTCTTCCATTGGCGATGGAGAGGTGATGCCCAAGTGGAGCGAGTCGATCGCCCCCACCACATCTTCTGACCTGGGAGAACATCCCGCATCTCGCCGAGAGGCAAGCGCGGGTGTCTCGACCAGGTCCAGTTCGACGGTCGGCCCCCCCATGCCCATCCTTGCAGTCTCTGCCCTCCCTTCCTCTACATCATCCAGGAGATCTTCCACCTCCTCATCATCCCCCTTTCTATCTACCTCCTCAAGGAGTTTGAAGAGGCAGGCGGAGATTCCCAGATTGATGTAGAAATCCCTTTCTTTGATGAGGTCCGCTGATGCCCCATCCATCATCACGATCCGACGGGTAGTGGTCCCTTCCACCTTGGTGTCCACTATCCGCCAGTTCGCCGTCCGGAGTCCCGGCACGCTCTTCTGCATCATCCCTAATAGCCTGGAAACCTCGATCGTGGTGGATCGAGTCTTCCAGGCCATCTTAATGGGTCGAGGCAGATCCCGTGCGGACACCACCTTCAGCTTTGTCCCCTTGACGGTCTTCTCGTCGAGGACCCCTCGTAGCCACTGCGCCGATTGCTCTCCGTCGCATCTGACATAGATAATGCCCGATGTTACGGAGCCCAAGTGCGTTTCAGGGGGAGGTCCTGGAATTTTCTCCAGCTCATCAAATATGAGGTGCTGGAGATCATCATATATAGCCTCCTCGAGCATTGTTGCCGGATAGTTGTAGGCGGTGATGGCCATTTTAACGGTCCCCAGTGCTCGCGCATACGACCCGGAAGTCCTTATGCGCTTAGCACTGGTTTCCTTTTGGCTGTCCCCACTTACTTCTCTCCCTCTCTTCTGACGTTCACCTGAGGGGATATCCTCAGCCTGCTGTCTCTGCAGCTGAGTATTTCTCCTCTGGGCTCCTGTCCTCTTCTTCCGCCTCTTCTTTCCTCCCCCAGCCCCTTCAGTCTCTCCCCTTGAGGGGTCGTCAGTCCGGTCACCTTTTGGATCCCGGTTTGAAGTCCCCCCAGAACTGCGAGACGTCCCGGGAACAGGTTCGGTTGGTCCCACGGCAGCAGGCAAACGTTCTCCCCCTCGGGGATCCCCACATACTGGTCCCTCGGGGCCTGGCGTCTTTTGGACACCGGCCCAACTCGGTCCCAACGTCGTGGTTGCTCCTCGAGGGCGAGTCTTACCCTTGGTAAGGTCAAGGCCTCTCTCACCAGGCGGGCCATCAGCCTTTCGGTTGAAGTCCCATCCTGGTGGGATTGGCCTCTTTCCTTGACCAGGGAATTGTTTATCCGCAACCTTCCCCCCTTTATGACCTGAGGCCCTACTAGACTCTACTGTTCGCCATCCTCCACCAGTCAGCTCGGAGCCCGGGTTGGACCCTTCCTCAACTGGCCTCAGATTGGCCACGCTGTCGTCATTTTTGACGGTCCTCCAACCTGGAGTCCCTGTCCTTTCTGTCTCTGCCGAGACCGCAGGCTTCTTAGCTTTCGCACCACCGCCGCTAGTGGTCCCTACTCCTACCACTTCTCGCAAATTTTTGCCTCCCCCAGAATACGAGGGGCAGCCTGAGCTTAGCTCAGGGGAGGATTCTCCGGCACCACCGGTACCTCCCTGGGGTAATTTACTTTTTAACTTTGCGTCCATGATTATTTTTTTCCTTGTGTCGTCTACTGCTAGACTCGCCCCTAGCCACGCATCCTTTGGCCCGACCAGCCTTGGATTGGCGGATTTGGCAAGGATAGGGATTTAGGTTAGGACGGTATGGGGGTGTTTGGATGGATTGTAGGCTAGGACCTTTTGGGTTTTAGGATCAATTATGATACTACTGTCTCAGGATTCTGGGGGTGAGACAGGAGTGGCTCGAGGTTGTCGGGTTCGCGTACCCGTACACTGTCCACAGCTGCCGGACAGGCAACTGCTTCCAGTGCCCCCTGACAGTAGCGCACGGTGGTTTCTGTTAGGTCTATTTCTGTGAAGTGAACTAGACCAAAAACAGGGCCGACAACCTCGAGAAGGTTAGTCCACCGCACTTGCCTTGAGGATCAATCACGACTGTTGCGCTTCCCCCAAGACCACGCCACCTTAGCTCCCCAAAAAGAAGAGCTAAGGTAGGCCTGTACCTATACTATGCAAGCAAGCAGAGAGACAAAGCAAAGCAAGCGAGCCTATAAACAGTTAAAGCATAGAAACAGACCCGCCCCAACATTTTTTACTTACATTGCATTAGAATAAGTATACAGATTTAATAAAAAATATTATTATTGGATTGGATTAATAGGAGTGTTACATAGAAATTTAATTAATAATAATAACATACATTGAACATTACAGATTTATCTGAAAAAGATTCTGTAACAGAGTAGGTAAGTACCTACCCTTTACTTGTTAATAGAGTTTCGACCTTATGTTTAAATAAATGTATTTCTGTTGTTTTGAGTATCGTGTCCGGTAGATGATTGTAAATACGTGATCAAGTATTTTGTGAATAGAAATAGCACCCGATCTTCCCGTTTGATGCCCACATTTGGCTTATCGTTCGTGTGGGCGATGCATTCAGGGAATTCGCATCGAAATGAAATGAAATGAAATGAAATGAAATGAAAATTGTTTATTCAATTTAGGTCCATACAGAACACTTATGAATGTCAACATGTTTACCACTGGTTCGGAATGTAGTTTTCTGCCAAGAAGACACCAGCAAGAAACTCAGCAGTTACTCTTTAAAAAAAAAAATGTTTTACAAAATGTCACCATTAACTTAAAATATAGTACAATTTTTTGTGTTACTAATATGTCCCTAAATTATTGTCATTAAAAAAATCGTCTATTTTATAATAGCCTTTCTTCATTAAACAGTTTTTTATATACAATTTAAACTCATGTGTGGGCAAGTCAATAATAATCTGAGGTAACTTATTAAACATTTTTATGCTCAATCCTATAAATGAACTACCAACCTTATGGAGCCTGGAATGTCATCGGAATGCCATCGGAAGCGTGGACTCTGAATGCGAGCAATTTGAGCTGAAGCGAGCTCCTCTCCGCATTTTACATTCACAAAGTCTTCATGTGAGTTAACTTGTTCTAAAATGCACAAATTATAGCGACCGACTACGCTTAGCCCATGATTCAGAATTTGAGGAGTCTGGTAATTACAATGTAGCACTACTGTGCATCCCGCCTGACCTTCGGAACCCTTTAACAAGGGAACCAGACCAACTGTGTTATTGCTATATGTTTTGCAGAAACTAAGTATTCGAAACGTGCAGGTGTCCTCTCCATGACACCGCTAAGCTAATGGTAAAAATACTCATATAGATTTGAAAAATCCACCGTATTTCCATAAGGATTCTTTTTCAATATCCACTGAGTTACCATCGGTGGCCAGTGGTGGTGGTAAGATGTTGAGATTCTAGTATACAACATTGCGGACTTATAAACGTACCATGACCACGGCAATACGGCATAATAATTTCAGCAGAGACAGTTTTCTTGTTTCGTACTTTTTAAAGCGTGTTTTTTTGGTAGTCAGGTTTGAGTTTTTAAACTTTATTTTTTATGATAAAAAAGCCTAGCCTAAGCCCAAGGGCGCTGCCCCGCGCCCTGGGGCCCCAACCTCAGGGGACCCTCAAAGCCTTACGGTCGAACTAACCTTACTGTCAATGACCCCCTCCCCCGTAGACCGAGTCGTTGCAGGACCCCCCTCCCCCTCCCTCCCCTCTCCAATTGATGAATGACGATTGCGGCCCATTTATTTTGCATCAGGAACCTCGGTACCCTAGCTACTTACGCCACTGTCAAATAGCTGTACATACCTACCATACATGCATATCATCTAGGTTCTAGTCATAAATAAATATAAAACTTTGCTGCGAAACTTGGAAAACTCTGTAGGTAATTCAGAACTTTCCATTCGGAACTAGCCTAAGCTAGGTAAGTATTTATTACTTCCTAACTACACGTGGCTGGTTCGAGAATTTATCGCGCAACTTACTTCGCACTTATAACAAGCCCTCAGGCGCCGGGTGCACTTAAACACGAAACACATTTTCGCGCAAAAGCGTGCGAAAATCATGGAAGTCCGTTGGAAAAATATTCATTCAGACAACGCTGGCGCGCATGAGCGCGACGTCGGCCATTCACGCGCGCCGCCCTTCAGTTCGCTTCGAGTCGCCGGACGCACGCCCGGGACGCTTTCCCTCGCGTTTTCAAATTACGAACTAATTGAAATCACTCGTTCGACAGCCAATAAGTTTGAGTGTTAACCGTAACTTGAAAAGAGGTTGGATTCGTTCAGTGCGTGACAGTTAAAGTTTTTTTTGTTTATGGTTTTTCTTTCTTTTTAGGATTTCGTAAAAAGTTCGAGGGTAAGTTTTTGAATTTATTTTAATTTAAAGAATAACGTTCCTCTTTTTAGGTTCCAATTGTGTTTTCATCGATTTTCAATTAGGAAGCGACGTCCTACATGCGAATAATATTAATAAATATTATGTATGTTTTACATTTATCCATACTTACGACGCACGTATGTGTTATATTATGTATAAGGGAACTTTAATTAAAGGAACGGTGGTAGTATCTATCCGTCACAGCAAGTGTGCCGCTGCCGTCCAGTGAAGGAATTTATTTTCATTAGAAGCTGATAGAACTATCGACCTGATTAAGTGTAACCTATACATAGATATTATAGAAGGTTGTAGGTACTTTGGCTTGTTTACGGATAGAAGACTAGTATAAGACGGCTACGACTTAGGGATCTTCAAGAGAAGAGAGCGTACTCCTTTTTAAAGAGGCAGGCAACACATTAGCGATCTCTCTGATTTCGCGGTTGTTCATGGGCTACGATGGTTACTTTCCATAAGGTGACTCATTTTCTCGTTTTTCGCCTCTAGCATACAAAAAAGTTTATTGATACAAACTATACATTTAAAAAGTACATAGGTACTTATCTGATGTTAACAACACGATAATACTTGGATTGCTTGCTCCTCTTGATTTTTCAAATTTAAGTGCGTATTTCTGCCATTGCATTCTGCTCGGCGGTGAGGGAAAACATCGTGAGGAAACTTTCACGTTTCGAATTGTTTCTGAAACGTGTAATCATGATTCAGTTGGTCTGGTTCCTCTGTAAAGGTTTGCAAAGGTGTTGAGGTGTTGAGGATCGACGACTGGACCAGCCTCTTTTATATTGTTTATGTTTTTAGTGTTTGGGTTTATGCCCTGCGACAAGATGCGATGATGACATTCGAAGGCTGGCTGGTGTGGGCTGGATGAGAGTGGCCGAAAATCGGGAGCAGTGGCGTGCATTAGGGGAGACCTATGTCCAGCAGTGGACGAGTGTGGGTTGCTGATGATGATGATGATGTTTTTATACTTTTTTTACTAATTTTGATATTATTGGGTTGTTTTTATTGAAAGAAAGAAAGAAAGAAAATATTTATTATTATAGACATCACAACACAGAACATATAGCAATTATAAACAGAACACAATTTGGTACAAACAGAAAACAAAACATAAAACAATTAAAAATACATAAAAATAAAACAAAAGGAAAAAAAAAACAAAATTATATTCAATCATGTCCAGACAGTTTTGGGTTGATGATGATGATGATGATGATTGATTGATGTTTTATGTCGGTTGAACGAAAAAACATTGTTTTGCTGATAACGGTGTTTTTGTTAGCATCACATTACCATCGCTTAATTACAGATTGATATACCTACAGTCCAATCGCAACAGACGGCATTCGCTTTTTTGTAATTACCAGACTCTCCAAATCCTGAATCATGGTGCGTACCCTGGGCTCCAGAGCGACTGCTTTGGACGCAACCGAGAATTACCTACACGCTAAGATGAGATACATGATAATATTTCACAACATCATCCCATACTTTACATATTCGTATATCTGCTACTTATCTTCCTTGTATCCATGTCGTGTCATGTGTGCCTATTATATTGTACTTATACCTAATATTGTAAATTTTCACTCTCTCTGCTGTGAATGTTGTGATGGTCAATTAATGTTTTTTCTTTCTTCTTTCTTTATATATTGATCTGACTCCGAGATAGGTAACTCAAACACCTGTGTTACGGATATCAGAACCGACAGCGGAATTACAAATATACCTATTAAATTTAATACTATTCTTTTGTAAATACATACTTATAATACATAGAAACACGCAGACATGTTGATGCACATAAATGTTTGTACTGTGCGGGGATCGAACCCGCAACCCTTGCACCAGAGGCAGCGTCCACTACCACTGATCCAAACGGGTCGTTACTTCTGTACCTATTCCTATTAGGTACTTACCTAGTTTATATAATTACGAGAAAAAATAATGAACACATTCAAAAGAGGCACCTAGCTCTTTTTAAACAGACCGAGCGAGAGCTACTCTTCGGCATGAATGGACCGGCTCGACCGGAGTGATGCCACGGCCTCACAAAAAACCGGCGTGAAGCAACATTGCTGTGTTTCGGTGCGTGAATGAGAGTACCGGAGGCCCAATCTTGGGTAAAGGGGGGTTTAAAGGTTGGCAGCGCATTTGTGGCTCCACTGGTGTCGCGGGTGTCCATGGGCGGCAGCAATCGTTTTCCATCAGGTGATCCGTTTGCACGTCTGCCACCTATCCCTATCACATAAAAAACAAGAACGAGAAATAATAATGAATAAGTACATTCAAAACAGGTTCTTAGCCATTTTTAAACAAACCGTGCGAGAGCTACTTTTCGGCATGAATTGGCCGGCTCGAACACACTACCGCTCAAGACACAGAAAACCGGCGTTAAACAGCGTCTCGTCAGCATTTTGTCGAGTGAGAGTACCGGAGGCCCAATTCGGAGAAAAGGGTGCTCCTCTTCTCTGGTGTGCGTTCATCGTCTGCACAGTGCACTTCTGTCACAAAAAAAAAACTCGCGATACAGTACGATTACGATTATTTGGCACGCGGCAAAGGTCGGTACTAACGCTGTTTCCTTTACAAGTGTCAGTGCTTCTGACGTTTTCCCATATAAAAAATATTGTACAGCGCCCCCATGTCAATGTCACTGAAGTGCCAATAATACAGACCGACCAAGATCAGAAATCTTGGTCAGTCTGTATTATTTTAAAACTATCTGTTTCTACTTCATTACACCAATTATGTCATTCGCTACGTTTATTTGTGCCAATGCTATTGTTAAGGCGACGGGTAACCAATAACTAGCTACACCATTCGTTTTTGATTGTTAGCTACTAAACCGGATCTATTTTAAACAATTTCGGGGTTACAACCTCTCGGCAAACACTTATACTATTTATCAAATAACCATGCACAAATGTTGGGTCCGTTTTTGTACGCGAAAAATTGATTACCACCAAAAGCGGCCACTTTTAGCGTGAATCCATTTTTCGCGTGCAAATGTTGGGTCCGCAGTTGTGCATTATTTAATACTAGCTTTTGCCCGCGACTTCGTCTGCGTGTAATTCGAATAAAAGCAAGGTCTTATAGATATCTTTATAAATTATAGCCTATGTGTTATTCTGATCTATAAGCTACATTACTGTAAAGTTTCATTAAAATCCGTTTAGTAGTTTTTGCGTGAAAGAGGAACAAACATCCATCCATACATCCATCCAAACAAACTTTCGCCTTTATAATATTAGTAAGGATAAGGATATAAATAGTATAAGTGTTTGCCGAGAAGTTGTAACCCCGAAATTGTTTGAAATAGATCGGGTTTAGTTGCTAAAAATTGAAATCGATTGGCGTCGCTAGTGTGCCCTACCCGTCACCTTAAGGCGACGAAACCAATTAGCGACACCAATTGATTTAAACTGTTAGCTACTTAATCGGATCAATTTTGAACAATTTCGGAGCTGATGTCTCTAAGCAAACATTTATATACTATTTTTTTTAAATTGTGCACTACTTTTTGATCTGTTTTTGCAATCGAAATTTGGATTAACGCCATAAGTGGCTGTTTATGGCGGTAATTCATATTTCGAGTATAAAAGCAGACCCAAAAGTTAAGTATCATCATCATAATCATCAGCCCATTTAAGTCCCCACTGCTGGGTCACGAGCCTCCCTCAATCACATGAGGGGTGATTGCCATACTCACCACGTCTTGATATAAATGCAGAGTTTTCCTTCTCTGGGTGCTGATGATCATGCCAGCAGCTTTACCTTAGTCGCCTTTTACGACACCTCGGTAAGAGTGCGGGTGGCCTATTCTACTCTGCCGGGGACCACACGGCGTTAAGTATAAGTATTATAAAAATAAGTGTTACATATGTATAAGAATAAGTGTTACATATACAATAAATAGTATATGTGTTTTCGAAATTATTAAAAAGATATCCGGTTAAGTTGCTAACAATTTAAATCAATTGGCGTCGCTAGTGTGCACTATCCGTCACCTTAAGGTGACACGCTATAAGCGGTTACTTTTGGCGTGAATCAACTTTTCGCGTACAAAAACGGACCTAACATTTGTGCATGGCTATTTAATAACGAACGATACGAAGCGTTAATAAGCCGTGTGGTCCCGGCAGAGTAGAATAGGCCACCCTCACTCTTACCGAGGTGTCGTAAAAGGCGACTAAGGTAAAGCTGCTGGCATGATCATCAGCACCCAGAGAAGGAAAACTCTGCATTTATATCTAAAACCCTCGCCAACCCGTCTGCCAAGCGTGGTGAGTATGGCAATTACCCCTCATGTGATTGAGGGAGGCCCGTGCCCCAGCAGTGGGGACTTAAATGGGCTGATGATGATGATGATGATGACGAAGCGTTTCCGCTGTGTGTAGGATGTACCTCTTCATAAATTCATTGATAGATTGTGTGAAGAATGACATTATGGGAAAAGGGGTGGATGATTCGATGACGAATGACAGGGAAAGAAGACATACTGCGAGGATAACCTAGGAAAAGGGCAGGAGGATGATGATGTTTATCGCAAAAACATAGGTTTTATGGTTTTCGTGCGACATCCGCCATGTTTTTTCCGTAGGGTTTTTTCATCTTTATTATATTTTTATCGATATTTAGGCTTCAAGGCGTTTGGTTCAATATCAACCGGAGCTACTGAAACTTTTATCGATTCTGATTCGACATTAGCAGATACAATCTCAAGTGGATAGCTCGGACATTGATTGACATATCAAATATGCATTGTGCAGTTCTTCTTTGTTGACACCACTCGTGATAAATAATCTGTAAAAAAAATCAATGAACATTAAACTTCAAATGATTCCAAATGAGGAAAGTGGAATTTTCCAGAGAAAATTTAAAAATCTGAGTAGATTGATCCGGTGGACTATTGTCAGAGATTTGTTGGATGCTTGTGAAGATAAACCTTAGTGTTAAAGATAAGAACGGTGTTATGATACTGCTGTCTCGTAATTTATAATCTTTCAAGTTGATCTCATCTTTGATGCTTCGAATGCTAGAATTGCAATGCAGTTGCATCTATATTCTGTCTAAAGCTGTCCCTTCCGAGCCCGGGGTCCGATTGGACCATGATCCAGGATTCGGAAGGTCTGGTAATTACAATGAAGGGACTGCCGTCTGACCACAGAGACAGATCACGGTTGCACGTTCAGACACATTATCTCAAATATTGCAGAAATCCACAATATTAAGAAACTATCCGAGACGTGCAGGTTTCCTTACAATACTTTCCCTTACAGCCGAGTTGTATATAATAAATCACGGATGGGTCGGTGTTTTGGTTTAAATAAATATTTCACAACATCACATACATTGATCTGACTCGGAGATAGGTGGCTCAAGCACCTGTGTTACGGATATCAGAACCAACAGTGGGATTACAAATATATACATTACAAATATATACATAACTTTTCTTTTGTAAATACATACTTATAATAGATAGAAAACACCCAGACCAATACAAACGGACATGTTCATGCACACAAATGTTTGTACTGTGCGGGGATCGAACCCGCAACCCTTGGACCAAAGGCAGCGTTCACTACCACTGGGTTTGTTTAAAATAAATCTTGGGTTTTGAGACACATTCACTTTATTCTTTCGCTGATTTTTCGCTGTATTAAATCAATGTTAGTACCGAAATAACTCTACCTAATTCCGACCTCTGCTTATTAGTTAGTCTTCGTTCTTCCTATTAATCTAAATCACATTGATGTATTTTACTGTGTTGTAACGTGACAGAATGCTAACAAA
Source organism: Marasmia exigua (assembly GCA_019059595.1). Lineage (NCBI taxonomy): Eukaryota > Metazoa > Arthropoda > Insecta > Lepidoptera > Crambidae > Marasmia > Marasmia exigua. The sequence continues at coordinate 21,258,829 of CM032469.1, forward strand.
CAAAACGGTCTACATAAAATTAAGGATGACTCGTATTTTTTTTGATAGATCGATCAAATTATCGTCATATTAAAACAAGTTTATCAAGAAATCGATAACGCTAGATAGATACAGAAGAAAATGAAACAACGCAGTACACGACAAGAGGGTTTTTATGACCATTTTCCGCCCAAGCCGCCGCCTTTTTTTGGTCTCTTACATCAAGTAAGTATTTAATATAAATACGGAAATCAAGATTGGTTTTATACATTAAATACTAAGATAGACAGACACGTCAAACATAGCCCCCCTTATTACAAATCGCGAACTAAGGATAGTCTCGGAACAAAATTCATGAGAGCCCCTTTTGAATGGACAACATTTCATATTTTTAACATGTCCATATTGTTTTTTTATATGAAAATAGACATAAAATGAACGGACCCATATTTTTTCTTTTTTCAAAATTTGTCCATTTTCATGCATAAAATAATTATTAAAATTCTTTATATTCTAAATAGACGTAAGCGCCAAATGACGTCATCGGACTGGCTGAATACAGCGATATTCCTTTGCTTATCATTGTTTTAATAAAAAAAAGGTACTACTGTCAAAGGTAAATAATACTAGTGTCAACATTGTCAACGTCATTCATACATTCAACGTTGACAAGTTGTCTTTATTTTGACAGTTGCATGTCATGGGTTTGGCATTTCGTAAATTTAAAACTATAATGTGCTAAGCAAAGAAATATTTTACGTTCTGCCGTCCGATGACGTCATCTTACGTTTTTTAGTTTTTAATTTTTTTCTCAGTAAATAAGCAATATAAAAAATTTATAAATATATATTCGCGCAGCGGAAAAGTAAATAAAGAAATGGTATTTTTTGTTTCAGAGCTTAGCAATTTTGAAATGTTGTCCATTGCGTGCTGGAACGGGAGGACAGTCATGTCGCGTTCCAGCACGCAATTTAGTACGGTAATAACTTTAGATCGCTATTTAGAATAAGGTGTAACAAGCCGCATAAGTAGTAGAATATTTCATTCATTATTATGAATGATATACGTAGTGACGTGGTTCAAAATGGTCATAACAGACCAACCAAGATCAGAAGGAACTTCAGAGATATTGACAGGGGGGGACAATGTTTCAATAAAGTTACCATTAATATAAAAATATTTTAAGATGGTAATTATTAGGATGCATTTGAGAAACCTGTTTTAATTGTTACGAAATTATGATATTGTAGATAGTTTTTCTATATAATTGTTTCATATGAAACGGAACATCTTCTCTTCTTTAATGTATGGATCAGATGATTTTTTCAGCATATTTGTTGATCTAACTTTCTAAAAAAGGACTTTATAAGCTATCCATCATCATCATCTTTTCCGCCAATAGACGCCCACTGCTGGACATATTGTTATTTAGTATACATATTATAACTTTTTATAAAGATATGAGGGAACAGGTGAACAATCATACATACATACATACAGGTCAAAATCAATACCCTCCTTTTTGCTTCGCCGTAGTCGGGTAATTATATTCGCCAATGAATTTATAATTACTAAATTAAAAATTATTCGTTGAAATAGTAAGGTCCTTTAAGTAGAAATATTTGGAGGAAAGTCTGGCTACACTGTTGACATTCGGTGATATTTTTAATCTGTTTTTCATTAGTTTCTACTTTTGCCGAATGTCAAATAATCGTGAATGGATCGGAATAAAGGTTCAAAGAAAAATGCGGAGCCAAAGACTCGTGGCAATCGAATAAGTGCCAGAAATATTTAATCGAAATATAAGTTATGGTATAGCGTAATTTATGGTATTTGGCTCATGAAACGGTTTACTAATTTCCGCCTGCGGTTTCACTTCCGTCCGTCATAAAATCTTTATCGCGACTGTCAGGATATTAATTTTTCATCAGAATTTATTATCTCTGTACTTATTATCATAAAATTGTTTAGTCAACAAATTGGTGTCTTAGAGAGATTTTTAAGTTTAGACTTTTGTAACACTGAATAAATGAATTTAATTTATTTATGTCTGGCAGACGAGCTGATGGATCTCCAGATGATAAGCTATTTCCCCCGATCCGATCGATTGACATATACTTAACAACAATGGTGTCACAAGGAAGCTGCCAACCGTTAAACTCCGCTTCTCTCCGGACTGGAGCCCAATTCTCGGGTTTGTGACATTTATTTTCATACGACATATATCACTAAAACATAGTTTTTTTGTATGGTTTTCGGGTGATATCCACCATGTTCTCAAAATATCACAAGCACGAGAATTGGGCTCCTAGGCTGCTGGCACTCGGCGAAACACAGCGCTGGTGAGGTTTCACTCTAGGTTTCTGTGAGGCCGTGATATCACTCCCGTCGAGCCGGCCCATTCAAGTAGAAGCGTGGCTCTCCCACGGTACCTATTAACCTGCCCAACCTAAATTATTACATTCTTTGAATGAGTACATAAAATACCACTACAAGTATACAAAACCTCCCTTTGACATAATTATTAATAACACCCCCCCCTCCCCGCCCCCTCTCCCCCCAACATATCGATGGTAATTCACGGCAACAACAGCGAAGTACTAAGTTTTGTGGCAAGTCACTAGATTATATTTACACGGAGTACAATAGTTTGAAATTTAGATTAATTTGAATCGCGTAGCGGCCAGAGCCATATGTAGATTAGACTTGGGTGGTTATTGAGTGACATTCAAGTGCCAGTTCACTTGACAAGCCGTAGTTGTCACTTATTATTTTCTGCCCCTAACCCAGTGAGGGGCCTTTAGCAGAATCTATCATGGCGCCCATGGCTTGCTATAGGTTTGTGTTTCGTCGAGTCGGTGAAGGTACAGAAGGTCAAGTCAGGGGAAAGGGGAGTTTAAAGGTTGGCAGCACGACTCTAGACTCTACTGGTGCGGCAACCAGGTGATTCAGTTAGGATACAGGACTGTAGATAGAGTCCAATGAGCAGTTTTCCAGTAGGTATTTATAAATTTCCCAGTGATTCGCTAGATGGCGCAATCAGTCCTTGTAAATGTTAGGTGTGGTATGATATTTCATGTGGACCCTAATTTATGGGAAAATTGTTTTAGGTTTTTTACATTAAATATCTTAATACTTCGCAGTTAATGTGTATTTTTATTGCTATGTACATTTTAAATGACAGAGAGTGATTTATAACTAAACTTTTCATAAACAAGTAAAATATGTATTTTACTTGTTTACTTTTTATCTCGATTTTCTTATGGGTAAAATAAAGTTAAATATGGCAGGACCGTAAATGTCATGATGATGGTTGGTTTATCAAATATTTCCTATCTATCATAGACAAAAAAGGAACTTTTTGGTTGATAGTGAGAGTAGCGTCATCTGGTGTTGCTTTTAGAAACCACCCGAAAATACCTACTGGAAAACTGCTCATTGAAGGTATAAGTATACCGTTAAAATCACAATTGGTACTTGTACAGGCATCATCCAATCCATTGTGATTTTAACGGTATACTTATACCGTAGACGATAAGTTCATAATGTTATATATGTCATAGTTTTGTAACAGTATACTGTTACAATCTTGTTATACTGTGGCTCTGTCGTACGCAGAAAGTTTCGAGCTGTCTTATTACTACCATTTACTTTATCAATCAGTGCCTCAATTTAACTAGTGTTTGAAGTTAACTTATAATTAATCACCTACTGAAACTAGATGAGTGATGTTCTTCAGATTTCAAAGGAACTTTTTACATCACTCTCTTCAGTCCAGTGAACTGTTTTGCTCAAGTCTAATGTGGATCCTTTTATAAATAACTTGTGACTCGGTCGGAGATCGATATGGATTATTTTGGTTTTCAAATTTGTGTTTGACAATCTTCTCTTTGGCTATTCTGTTGCGTCCCATTAGTAGTATGAATATAAATCACGTAAGCTACAAGTTAACGATCATACACGTCACGCAGATTCGCCGGACATAATTTTAACATCACTTTTTTTTTCTATTGTTAATAATGCATTTTTCTCCATAGAGCCCGTGTTCAATTTTTTACTGGCTATGTACAGTGGCGGTCAAAAAGTGTAGTAATAAATAAAACAATTTGATTCTATATCACACTTTTTGCACTAAAGTCAAAAATGCCATATCAAGTAACATTTTACCTTTTTAAAGTAAATATAAAAAAAGGCACGTAAAGAGGTTACAACACAGGCATAAAAAACCTAATTTCTTTGAAATGACACGACATTTGTTATAAAATTTATTTGTACATCTTTTGAACTTGTTTTGAATAGGAACAATTAAAAAAGATACCATATCTATGATCAATATTATGGAATAGACATATAGAACTTATCACTTAACATATGTGCGTGCGATTATGATCCTTAAGGTGGTAAACACTTTTTGACCGCGACCGTGCCTCAGCATTAAATTTTTTGTAAAATTTTTCATCGGAATAACCAGACCAACCAGGAATTACCAAGTTTTAAATCATGATCCAAGTGTAGTTTCGTACTTCATGCTCCGAAGCCGATGGCTTTGGACGCAGCTGGGAATGACACGCTCGTATAAGAATCACGTATTATTCCAACACAAATAACTGATGTCTAACTAATATTTCGTGTCGATCTCGATAATAAGGGTAAGCAAGTTTTTGTAAGAAGCGGATCCCGTGGGCCTCAACTTTTCACGATGTAGGTACCTAAAAGTACCTGCCGGGAGCTCCTACCAGGGTTGCCATATTAATCAATGAAAAAGTGATTTGAAAACTATTGGACTAAAGCGGGATTTTGCCCTGTGCTCCCGTTGTCTTCCACTATTTGGCCACCACTGTGGTCATGAGGACTAAATGATCCTAAATCCATTAGTGTCAGACATTGCTACGGACACTGTGGTCATGAGGACTAAATTATCCTAAATCCATTAGTGTCAGACATTGCTACGGAAATCTCTTACTTACTTGCAAGACCTGTACCTTCTTTCTCAATGTCCATAGTGTCCTAACCGTTATTTATTCATTTGACGGATAGCTAACATCTTTAACTGACAACAGTTTTCAAATATCAAAAACCTATTGACAAACTACTACATTAAGAAGCTAATATTGACTCGTAATTTTTGACCTAAAGTGAGTTTAGTGGACATCATGAATATCTCTTCCGATTTTGTTGATACGAGGCCGGAAATAACAAAAATAACCTAAATAGTTATACCTAACTTCAATCCGAAAATCGGGACAGTCCCGCTGTACACGGGAAGTATGGCAACACGGGTTCCTACTGTTGGCTGTTGGCACGGCACGTCGCGGTTGGGAGAAAAACAACTTTTACGTCGGAACTTTTTATTCTACACCTACAATCATAAAGTTTGTATCGCTATGCGGCTATTTTCTATACACTGTGATTTTATGATTTAAAAGCATCTATTGCTTCTGCCAGTAAATTCCCAGTTATGGAAACGTTGATTAATATTATAAATTTTGGCGCGCCTAAATAGCAACTATAAAAGACATGACAATGGATTAGCTTAAATTTTACCCCTTTCTTACTGTCAATTCTTAAAGCTATTCACTTTTATGCTTGTGGGATGTAAGATGTTACTAAATAAATGTAGATACCTATCAGGACTAGGTATTAAAAAAATATTTAGTCAGACATCATCATCATCGTCAGCCCATTTAAGTTCCCACAGCTAGGGCACGGGCCTCCCTCAATCACATGAGCGGTAATTGCCATACTTACCACGCTTGGCAGACGGGTTGGCGAGGGTTTAGATATAAATGCAGAGTTTTCCTTCTCTGGGTGCTGATGATCATGCCAGCAGCTTTACCTTAGTCGCCTTTTACGACACCTTGGTAAGAGTGAGGGTGGCCTATTCTACTCTGCCGGAGACCACACGGCTCAACGGCATATTTAGTCAGTAGCCATTTTTAATAGAGTATTTTTAGTATTTCTCGAAAAAAAATTAGCATATTCACTAGATAATCTAACATTTTTTTTGTAGATATTAGTAGGTAAACATTATCACAGAAATATTGGTTAGGTAGGTTAGAACAGTGAGTACAGTGACTAACGAAAAAATCTTGAAATTCTCGGGCGAGTTTTAATGGGACGAGTTGTCCCCGATCGGTGTCCGACCCGTAGCCTTCACGGGTCGGACACCGATCAACGGACAGACTGTATATTTTTGGTTCCTTTGTGGATTCTGAAAACCATAACACAAGTGCTTCTACTTGATTTGGGTCAGATGGGTGTATATGCTACATAAAAATAAACAGAAAATCGGCGTCGTTATGACTGATTGCAGAAACAAAACATCTGACGGTGTATATAATTACTTTTGTTATGTCCTTTTTATTTTTAAATCTTATTATTGTGTGGTATCAATAGGGACATGGAACCGTAGCATCAAACACGTAGGTACAGTTGACTCCAAAAAGATGAAATTCACTTTAATGCAATGTTGTCACAATACTATTATATACTATTTCCAAGTATGAAATTTGAAGTCAGAATAGCTAACTCCTATGACAAGGTATTATAATGATGTACCTACCTATTACCTAGGAAATTAGAGCCGTACCTAATAGCTCAGTGGATAAGAATTAAGAACGAACGCGAGGTCGTAGGTTTTTTTTATGTGAAAAGGGAGGCAAACGAGCAAGCGATTCACCTGATGGTAAGTGATCACCGCCGCCCATGGACATCAGCCACACCAGAGGGAGTGGAGATGCGTTGCCGGCCGCCTTATTCTCGTTTCTTGAAGATCTCAATGTCGTACCGGATCGGATATTCCGCTGCGGTTCGTATCGAACAGGCACCTCCGAATTTCTCTGAAATCGGTTGGTGGATATTATTATACTAAACGCAAAGAAATACACAGACGATAGAGTGTTTCATTGATTAATAATCAGTAATAAGTTCATAATGGTCAGTCGGATTGATGTTAAGTTAGGTACTGTTAATACTTACATAGGCCATTCATAATTAAATTAATGAAATACCTATTATACTGTCTGCCACGAGTCTCTGCGTTTTTTTTTTAAATATGAATAGCGAGACATTTAGACACAATATCACCTGATGGTAGGTGTTTGGTATTAGCTATGATATTAGTGACTTCTTAACCGAATTCAAAATCAAAAGTTTTTATCAATTCGACTGTACTGTATTAAACTGTTGAAAATTCGTCTCAATATTTTTAAAACCTTTACAATGAGTAGTAGGTAAGTAGGCCGATACTCACATTGTGTTCCAGGATAATTAGGTTTAGGTTTAGGTTTAAAGACATTTATTCTCATTAAAGACATACAATACACCACTTAGGTACATGAGAACATAAATACAGTAACAATTTAAAACATCCGCTGTCGTACATTCAGACCATGGTAAGAAGTAACATTACCATATACTTACATAGATTTTTTTATGTGATAGGTTGCAGACGAGCAGATGGATCACCTGATAGTAAGCGGATTCCGCCGCCCATGGACATCCGCGACACCAATAGTCACAACCTTTAAACCCCCCTTTGCCCCGGTTTGGGCCTCACGCAGCGAAACACAGCACAGTGCTGCTTCACGCCGGTTTTCTGTGAAGCCGTGGTATCACTCCGGTCGAGCTGGGCCATTCATGCCGAATTCATTATCTATAGGTAACCGAACGCCGATATCTATAAGTATCCATCAAGGTCCTGGAATACATGCTCATTACTAATATTAGCGATATTAGTGCAATATCGGCCCAATCTAATAATTTTCTCCGATAATGAACACTTCACTTACAGGATGCGATCGTTTTTTTTTTGCTAGAGGCGGACAAACGAGCAGGCGAGTCACCTGATGGAAAGTAATCAACGCGCCGCCCATGAACATCCGCGTAATCAGAGAGTATTGCCGGCCTTTTTAAAAAAGAGTACGCTCTTCTCTTGAAGGCCCCTAAGTCGTAGCCGTCGGGAAATACTCCTGCAGCCAAACCGTTCCGCAGAACTGAGGTATGTGGTAGAAATCTCCGCGAGAAACGTACAGTATTAGACCGCCATCCATCGAGATGATGGGGATGGAATGATAATCGCTTGCACTCGCAATTCTGAATTCTTCTAAATTCTGCTAAATTCTTACATCAAACCACTCGGTTCGATGTAAGAATTCAGCTGCAGGGAGTTGCTGAGGGAAGCTATATCCCGCCGCAGTGCTGGAGGATCTAGTCGACTAGAGAGAGTCATGTCACTGATAATTCGAGCAGCCCTACGTTGTACGCGGTCAAACGGAAGAAGTTGGCGCTGAGGTGCACCAGCCAGCCCAGGGATTGTTCGATTATACCTACCGTACAATGTTTGGATCAGTGGCAGTGAATGCTGCCTGCATCTGGTGCAAGGATTGCGGGTTCGATCCCCGCACAGTACAAACATTTGTGTGCATAAACATGTCTGTTTGTATTGGTCTGGGTGTTTTCTATGTATTATAATTATAATCCCACTGTTGATTCAGTATTTGTAATCCCACTGTTGATTCAGATCTCGGAGTCAGATCAATGTATGTGATGTTGTGAAAGATTATAGGTTTGTTCAGTGTCTGGGTGTAATATATGTATTTAAGTATATATTTGTGTTCCTCTCAACTGCGTTACATTCCCCCCCCCCCCCCTTCCCCGATCCCCCCTTCCCCCTCGTTCGATTTATCCTCTCATAAAAAAAATATTTTTTTAGGAAACTTTGATCCATAACATTAATTAATAAATAGTTAAATAATTAGTATTAGTACAGCTTAACCTAAAGTTGTTAGTACTCTTAAGTGTTATGAATTTTAAAATTAATTGAAATAAAATACCTACATAATGTCAAATAACAATGAAATTTCAATTAAATCAAACCAAATTTAAAACACTAATAATAACAATAGTAAAATAAAATAAAATGAAATTAAAAATTGAATTTAAAATAAAATAAAATTAGAATTAAAATCAAAATTAAATTAAATTAAGGCGGTATGATCGAGATCAAATCGGATCATTAGTTTCCGCGATCATAATCATAGGTCAATAGGTCTTAAACTCTTTTGTTAAATTAGCAAGAATAATAATATCCGCTTAGGCTAAGCGGCTATTATTCCTCCGACCGATTACGGCTAAGGCGGCTAATCTCAACGACACACACAAGTGCACTCTCTATTTCCTTGCCCTCATGCGACCGGACGCTGGACCAACGGCTTAACATGCATACCGAGGCACGGGGGTACAAGACCGCCAACTTCCACTTGACACTAAGAATTTCTTACTAAAACTTAGGGACAATTTTTTGGCTCGATCCGGGGATCGAAACTGGTACCTATTGCGCAGCCGTCGCTTTATCGCGTGACCCACTGCGCCATCAAGGCAGCCATTTTCTTTTTTTTTATGTGATAGGTGGCAGACGTATCACCTGATGGTAAGCGATTGCCGCCGCCCATGGACACTCGCGACACCCAGTGGAGTCACAAGTGCGCTGCCAACATTTAATCCCCCCTTTCCTCCAGATTGGGCCTCCGGCACCCTCACTCACGCAGCGCAACACAGCACAATGCTACTTCACGCCGGATTTTTGTGAGGCTGAGGTGTCACTCCGGTCGAGCCGGCCCATTTATGCCGAAGCGTGGCTCTCCCACAGTTCTCTGAATAGGTACTTACCATTGGATAACATCCAGACTCTGAATAAACAAGCGATTTCGCAGATGTTCATGGGCGGCGATTATCACCTATCATCAAGTCGTTTTTTTGCATAAAAAAGTAGGCTCTTTTACGATCCCATAAACTTTTACTCTTTGTGGTTTACGAATGCCAAAAAAGCAATTTTCCTTCTTCTTTAAATTCGCCTTTCACCCCCCCCTCTCCCCCTAATTCTCATGAATTAGTTACGGTATCCGGCACGCACTCGCAGAGGTGTTATAATCACGGTACAACGCGTCGACATCAAAATTTCACAAGATACGGTTTTGTTTATCCACTCTTTGAGCGTAATGATGCTAAAAAATGACAGGCGGGACAGAGAAATGGACATTGGCTTTGAGATCGGGACAGTGTTTTTCTTTTCCTTTGTGTCATAGGTGGTAGACGAGCGGATGGATCACTTAAGGTGACGGGTAGGGCACACTTGCAACGCCAATCGATTTTAATTATTACCTACTAAACCGGAACTATTTTAAACAATTTCGGGATTACATCAACTCGGAAAACACTTATAATATTTATTAAATAACCATTCACAAATGTTGGGTCCAACGCGTACGGGAAAAATTGATTCACTTTGCGAATTTTTTTCACTTTAATGAATCAATTTTTCGCGTACAAAAACAGACCCAACATTTGTGCATGGTTATTTAATAAATAGTATAAGTGTTTGCCTAGAGGTTGTAACCCCGGAATTGTTTAAAATAGATCCGGTTTAGTAGCTAATAATTAAAATCGATTGGCGTCGCTAGTGTGCCCTACCCGTCACCTTAATGGTAATAGATTCCCGCCACTCTTTAACACCCACCACACCAGCGTGAAGTTACAAGGACGATGTAAAACCTTTAACCTCCCCTTCCCTCTGGATAGGGTTCGCTCCTACAGTCCGGTTTTCTATGAAGCCGTGATATCACTCCGGTCTAGCCGGCCTATTCATGCTGAAGCGTGGCTCTCCTACAGTTACGAACTCTTTTCATATTGATTAAGGCTCACCAAAGTGTATATCAATCGAACAAAAAATTCTTAATTCGCAAAGGCTTGTACACAGCACTTACAAATCGTCATACATTAAATAAATAAAATAAATATTTCACAACATCACATACATTGATCTGACTCCGAGATAGGTAGCTCAAGCACCTGTGTTACGGATATCAGAATCAACAGCGGAATTACAAATATATACATATAATACTTTTCTTTTGTAAATACATACTTATAATACATAGCAAACACCCAGACCAATACAAACAAACATGTTCATGCACACAAATGTTTGTACTGTGCGGGGATCGAACCCGCAACCCTTGGACCAAAGGCAGCGTTCACTACCACTGTTCCAATCGAGTCGTCAAACATTGAAGCAATTTAAAACTATTTATAAGTATAAATTACAAATTAATTCGTATATTTTATGTGGATACATAGAATGTATAATATGTATATAATGCGATTCTACCGCCAGGCGACGGGCCGTATTTAGTAAAAGCCGCAAGATTGATAAAGGTGCCATAGGCACCACCTGACATCTATGTGCCATGTGGTGATTACTCAGACCAAAACAAATATGTGCTTAAACTTACATGCGTCCCTTGTTAGGTAAATATATTGAGTTACATAAGTAAGCTAAGCTACACTTGAGGAGAGCCGCGAAACATAAATATTGAGTATACAAAGGGTGACATGCCTTTGTAATATCACACGAAAACCGATCGCCCTTTATGCCCTCAAGGGCAATAACTCAACCACCAACATTTCATGATTTATCACTGAATCGTTGATTTATTTTGATATTCTAGTAATCCAAATTATTTATTTGATTAATGATTTAAATAATTGGTTGGTGATGTTATATAGTATTCGAGTTTCGTTTTTTGGCCCGATTCCAAACATAATTTAGAAGTATTTTGTAATGTTTTGTATTTTGTGTCATGCTGTTTCTGTAAGAGACGCAGACAAGCAAGTGAGGAGCCTAAATGATAAACAACTAAAAAATACCAATATTAACTATTAATAGTCTAAAATCGAATCAGCAGACACTCAATTAAAATCGAAATCGTTTAATGCGTTACTATCGGTAGAGAGATGTCTTAATCAAACATTCATTAGAGCTTAAAACGCTCCCTTTTGCTTTGCCGTAGTCGGGTAATAATAATAATAGACAACTGCAAAATAAATAACAAGGGTCTAACTTTAGATAGGTGAAGATGCGTACTCGTAGGCTTGTTTGTTAAACTTCGCAAATCTTATTTTTTCGGAAAATCCACAGTAGTGCACAGCACTTACAAATCGTCATATATTTAAATATTTTAAAACTATTAGAATAAAATAGAATAGAATAGAATAGAATAGAATAGAATAGAATAGAATAGATAGAATTTTAAACTTATGTATTTTCATGTTAATACATATACGTAATGCGATTCTACCACTGGACTCGGAAAGTAGGTACCTAAGCTGACTATACATAATGTATTTGATTTAAAGAAAAAATGTCACATTGAGAGTAAAATACGGTTATTGTTCTTTTTTTCTGAATTTGCGCAATTGCTAACTTGTTACATGTTCTTGATTACGAAGCCGGTCAAAGCCACTGGTCTAGGGTTATACTGTTCAATCATGACCGGGGCGGGCACGTGGTTCGATCACTAAGCTAACACGATATAAAACAAATTATAAGCGGGACATGCCAAAGCCACACACTCTTCGCAGCACTAATCCTACTTTACCTTCGTTTTTCATTTATTTTCTTAATTTATCTTGACCTCATATTTGCACATATTTGTTTTCTTGGTTTTTTTATGTCATAGATGGCTGTGACCCGCCCACTTCTGCAACACTATTGGAGACACAAGTGCGCTGACAACATTGTCTACTTCAAATTCGGCCTCCGGAAAAGTCACTCAATCTGCGTAGCACAGCACGGGCGCTGTTTCACGTTGGTTTTCTGTGAGCCTATGTGAGCTATCACTCCGGTCAAGCCGGCCTATTCATGCCGAAGAGTGTCTTACATAAGAACTCTCATGGTTTCAACCTTCTTTTTATTTTGTGTGACGACAATTTATTTTCTGTCACATTTGGAGACACGGTAGAGTAAACAGAAGTTGAAAGTCGATCATTACGGTCGAGTTGACCCATTCATGCCGAAGTGTGGCTCTTCCACATAAATACTCTCTTGCTTTTATGCTTTTTTATTATTTTCTGTGACAACCATTTTTTGTCCCATTGGAGACAAGGTAGAGTAAACACAAGTCGAAAGTCGGCTCACTCCGGTCAAGCCGACCCATTCATGCCGAAGTATGGGTCTCTGACATACACTCTTGGTTTCATGCTTCTTTATTATTTTCTGCGACGACAATTTATTTTCTGTCCCACTTTGGTAATACCGTAGAGTGAACACAAAGATTTGTTACAGTGGGCCGTCCCACAGTCAGACCGCTTGACAGCACTAGTTTCTCGATCCCAAGAGCTCGTCCTTCTTCATTTGCCGCTGGAACCCGCTCAACCTCGGCTCCTGGATTTGTCTTCATTAATATGTCACGTGGCGTGTCCAAGTAAAAAATGTTTGTTTCAATTAACTCGTTCGTTGATACATCGTAAATTTACAGTTGCGTTTTATTAACTTTTAATCTTAATCTGTACGATGTGTGATAAATGGTAATACTATGCGTTGAATTGTCTACCCAAAGCTACTAGGAGGAGAAACCTCGAAACTCAGTAAAACTCGATAGGAAGAGCTGGAAGATGGCTGGAAGAGACATATTCAGAGGGCCGACCCAAATGTTTTAGGAAGAGACAGTGACAAAGGAGAAGAAATGTTAGGCAGTTGCCAAGTTGGCGGATTGCGAGCATTTTCAAAGCGGAGCGATGACACGCAGCGAACACGTCGCGGCTGTGCGCAGTGCAGCGTTCACACCGCGGATGCGCAACGGATTTGCCGGCGTTTTTCTGCGTGGCCGCCACAAAAAAACAATGGCGTTCAGACTAATCTCCTCTGCGAATCCGTCGCGCATCCGTTGCGTATCCGCGGCATTAACGCTACGCAGCCGTGACGTGTTCGCCGCGTCGTCGCTCCGCTTTGAAAACACTCGCAATCCGCCAGTGTGGCCACTCCCTCATGGTTTTTCAGTTTTCGCGTAGCGTTTTTGTATCATTCGCTCAACGGTGAAGAAAAACATCGTAAGGTTTGCACGCTTCGGATAGTTTCTCAATTGTTGAGATAATTATTTTCAACGTGGTTAAATTAGTCTGGTTCTTCTGTCTTAGGGATGCGAAGGTCAGGCGAAAGTCGCTTCATTAAAACTATCGGACTTTCCGAATCCTTTTTTTTATTTTATTTTTTTGGTTTCGCAGGGGGAATGCCGCCGGCTCAAGAGATGAGCCGACTCCCTTATGCATACCAGACCACCGGGGGGCGGCGGGTTATGTAGGGCTCTTCTTTGACGGGGGGCTCCCAAAGAGAAGCCGGGCAAAGGTATACCCACTAAATCTCCCTCATCGCCCATATTGGGGAATATCATGGTGATACAGCCGAAGCCTCCCTCCACGATATTCCCCGGTCGGATGTCCGCCTAGACGGCGGACTAGGCGGTTCCTCCCCCGGACGTACCGGGAGAGGGGATAGGGACAGCCGGGAGAACTAAGCCGTCCCTATCGGGCTGCAGAGGGAGCCTGTGCAATGCTGGTGCTGGTGCCCCTGTACCACGCACCAGCGGGCTCCCTCCTCGGAGAGGGAGGAGACGCGCATCTGCTCGGCGTCTCCTCCCCCTCCTCACCCTTCGGAGCGGGCTAGCGAGGGGATCTCGCTCTCGCTCGGGCTCCGCCGCGTGCCGCCTCCTTCGCTACCATGACGTGCTTGCAGAAGGCAGCGAAGGCCTTCCAGGCCCCATCGCTCGCTAGTATAGCTCTCGTTATACTAGGGAGGGACCGCCGCTACCAGCGCCTGACGCTGCGGGGACTTTCCGAATCCTGGATTATGGTCTAACTAAGCATCGACGCCCGGTCGGCCGGCTGGCCCAAATATCGCTGGGATGATGTCGTGCTGAAAGATCTACACGAGCTACGTGTCAGCGACTGGCGTCAAACCTCGAATGAACGGGACCAATGGAGGAGTCTAATATCGGAGGCCAAGACACAATTTGGGTCGCTGAGCCATCGGATTTAGTACCTTTTTTTCCCAGGGGAAACCATCATGGCCGTCACCTTGCTACATGTAGGGAACAAGGTGGTGTGTGGCACTTAAACCCTAACTAAAACCCCTGGTGTGTCCATCTCCGCGCAATCGCGCTCGGAAACCCCACAATCGGGACTAGACCGTACCGCTAATCGCGCTCGCCACTTCACCCCTATCTGGCACAATACAGCCCTCCAACGCTGTACGACCTACCAGGACACCCAGTAATGTCGTCCTCCGCGCAGTCGTATGCTGAGCAAGCCACTCCCCAGCAGTGGATACGCTCACGTACTCCGAAAGCTCGTTTAGTCGCCTCTTACGACAGGCCGGGAAAACCTTGGCAGTGTTCTTAAACGCCCCTAGCCACAGGGCGTATCGGATTAACTACCTAAGCGAACCCCAGGCTCTGAAGTGACAGGTTTGGACGCAACTGCAAATTACAGGTTGAGTTGCGATGAGTATAACTTACTTTCTCGTACCTTCTTATATAGGTTATAAGAAAATATCCCGTTTAATCCTGTGTTAGAACAAAAAGACCATTTAGTTCCTTGTCCTGACATGCGGTCTGTGGTTTCGGTATCATGATACTGAAAGCGAGGGTCGGCGCGTGGCGTGCGACATCACTCTGTCACATAGATGGATGTATGTATATTGTATGTGTGTGAAATTAGGCATTTGAGGAAACGTCCTAACCGAGTGATACCACGCTCGTAGAAAACTGGCGTGAATCGCTTAGACTGTGTTTCAAACAAACAAACAAAAATATATTTGCTACAAATACATGATACATATAAGGCTTAAGTAGAATTTAAGTATCTAGTGTTTGTACTTCGCTTGCAAGCAAGCGTGCAAATAGTATTAGTGATGTTTATACAAGTATACCATATTAAAATGTAAGTAAAAGTTAGAGTACTTAGGTATAGGCTCAAATACAGGGGAAAAATAACAGTTTGGCGGTACACTTGCGACTCCACTGCTGTTGCGGGTATCTATATCAGGCAGACGAGCATATGGATCACAGTAAGCAATTGCCACCGCCCACTCAATCTTGACGAAACACAGTGCAAGGCACTGCTTCACGCCAGTTTTGTGGGGCCGTGGAATCACTCCTGCTCAGCCAGCCCATTCATGCCAAAGCGTGCCTCTCCCACGGCAAAAGGCGGGTCTATTTTGTCTCCTCCTCCTCGCGTTATACTCCTCAGTGCTGAGGGTCATGACCTCCCTTCTGCATCCCTTTCTCTCGTATTGGTTTCTTCCATCTGATTCTGTCTCCGGCGTTGTGGAGGGCGTTATGTAGGTACCATAGATTACTATTTTGTCTAGACGTTTCGAAACTCTTCGGATTCTTTATTCCCCCGCGACATATTATACACTACGGCAGTTGCCAGCACCGCATTAATATTAATTTGATACGTTTCTGCCACTTCGCTGCATTAAACAGTGCACACGGCTAAAAACACTTCAGGTGACAAAAATGGAATCAGGAATAGATAGGAAAGTGATATTGCGTATCATTTTTTTCCTGACTATTTATACCTTGTCTGTGTCCATTGACTGTTATAGTTCTTGCAAACTACAAACATGATATTAGATCAGCCGTGGCCGTGTGGTCCCCGGCAGAGTAGAATAGGCCACCCTCACTCTTACCGAGTGTCGTAAAATGCTACTAAGGTAAAGGTGCTGGCATGATCATCAGCACCCAGAGAAGGAAAACTCTGCATTTATATCAAAACCCTCGCCAACCCGTCTGCCAAGCGTGGTGAGTATGGCAATTACCCCTCATATGATTGAGGGAGGCCCGTGCCCCAGCAGTGGGGACTTAAATGGGCTGATGATGATGATGATGATGTTAGATCAGATAGAATGTCGTCTCACTATTTGGAATCCCTTCCAGAACGCTTCGTTTCCAGTGCTCATTTTTCCCACGCTCGTGCAAATTGTGGAATGAGCTTCCAGCCGCGGTGTTCCCTCCCTGATCGCTATGACATGCCCTTTTTTAACAAGGTTGGAAAGATCTTCTTTCACGGTAGGCAGCGGTATGACTGTGCTCCGGCATTGTTGATGTCTATGAACGGCGGTTATCATTGAGCATCAGATGGGCCGCATGCTCGTTGGCCTACTTTTCGCAACAAAAAAAATGAAAACAGAGAAATCACAAATATAGTTATTCGTACAACGCCCGGCCAATTGTGAGTCGGACTCGCCCATTAAGGGTTCCGTTGCAGCAAGTAAAATAATATATGGAAGGTAAATTGCGGTTTATGGTTTATAACGTTTTAAAAGAAAACTTAGGTACTAGATCTAGTTTCAAACCGATTTTCGTTGTTAGTTTTCCTGGTAATGTTTATATTTGACCACTTTGGGAGCGTCTCTTGCGTAAAATAATAATTTTAGGAAAAATTATACTAAAAACCTCAACATCATTTTCAAAGACCTATCCATAGATACCAACGCGTATGGGTTTGATGAAAAAAGACGGACAGACAGATAGACATGACGAATCTATAAAGCCTAGAACTCATTAACGGTAGGCCGCGATGCGGCGTGCCGCACATCGGCTCCAGAACAATCGGAGCGTTTGACGGCTGGCCGCAAATAAGTGAGTTGTTACCAAGCGGTTTCATGTAAACATTGATGTGCGGCCTGCAGCAACGGCACGCCGTATCGCGGCCTACCGCTAGTGCGTTCTAGGCCTAAGGATTCCGTTTATTGCCATTTGGCTATGCAGGTGCGGTAGAGAAAGAACGTCACGGTGCACGTCACTCACAACAATACTGATGGCTTCGCGCGGTGTTTCAAATATGGCTTTCTATGAAAAGGCTCAGTTTGGTTAGGGTGCACGTCTGTGGCTAATACGTCATATAGCAAACCCGGAGTATTATTAAAATTTAGCAAACGCACGAACATTAAATGTCAGTAAATAGTTCAAATCATCAGTTAATTTCAACACAACCAGTAACGTGTCTCTATTTATTCACTTCAGCATTTCATAGACGTCCACTGCTGGACATAGGCCTCCCCCAATGCTCTCCACACAGATCGGTCCAGTGCCGCCCGCATCCAAGGGATTCCTGCGACCTTCACCAGATCGTCGGTCCGCCTTGTGGGGGGCCTGCCACGGCTTCGTCTTCTTTTACGCGGCCTCCACTCGAGGACCTTTCTGCCCCATCGGCCGTCTGATCTCCTCGCAATGTGCCCTGCCCATTGCCACTTGAGGCATGCAATTCTTTGGGCTATGTCTTTGACCATAGTTCTCCTGCGGATCTCATCTCATTTTTGATACAATAAGTCTCCTTGACTTATTCACTTGACATTGGCAAAATCAATAGTATCACAGACCACAATTCTAGCAAAAAAAATTAAGCTAAAAAAAATTATATGTTTCAAATAGGGTGTTATCTATGTATTATAAGTATGTATTTACAAAAGAAAAGTATTATATGTATATATTTGTAATCCCACTGTTGATTCTGATATCCGTAACACAGGTGCTTGAGCTACCTATTATGGAGTCAGATCAATGTATGTGATGTTGTGAAATATTTATTTATTTATAAAATAGATAATGCATGGACTGTATGAGGAGTCGTAACTTACATGGATGAATCAGGTCATCACGACATGACCTTCAGAAATAACAACAGTAATAATAACTGCACAATATGCACTATAAGTCAGCTAATAACAGCTTGTAAATCCTCATAAGCCACCCATTCGTATTAGTCGTACGAGACATTTATTATTTAGTGTACGTTAAACAAACAACGATTGTTCGAAGCATATTTGCGGAATGACATAGCTTCATTTGTTTGTTATTAGTTCGCATTGACTGGCCCGATGGCGCAGGTATTGACCCTGCATCATACGCCAAAGGTGGAGGGCTCCCTCACTTGTTTTTAGAACTACTGTTAGTTCTATTGTATTGGAATGAGGTTGGTTTAATCGGCCTTAGTGAACTAACACAGACGGGTTGGCGAGGGTTTTGGTATAAATGCAGAGTTTTCCTTCTCTGGGTGCTGATGATCATGCCAGCAGCTTTACCTTAGTCGCCTTTTACGACACCTCGGTAAGAGTGAGGGTGGCCTATTCTACTCTGCCGGGGACCACACGGCTCTCATGCGTGGTGAGTATGGCAATTACCCCTCATGTGATTGAGGGAGGCCCGTGCCCCAGCAGTGGGGACTTAAATGGGCTGACGATGACGATGATGATGAACTAACACTGCTTCACCCACAAACTAAGAAAGAAGATACTGCTTCACCATTTTGAATCAATAGACGACCCGTTGGGATCAATGGTAGTGAACGCTGCCTTTGGTCCAATGGTTGCGCGTTCGATCTCCGCACAGTAAAAACATTTGTGGGCATGAACATGTCTGTTTGTATTGGTCTGGGTGTTTTCTATGTATCATAAGTATGTATTTACAAAAGAAAAGTATTCAAATGTATACATTTGTAATTCTGCTGTTGGTTCTGATATCCGCAACACGGGTGCTTGAGCTATCTGTCTCGGAGTCAGATCAATGTATGTGATGTTGTGTAATATTTATTTATTTTATAATTAGGATTCATCCGAAGGCCCGAAGTTTTCCGGTTTCCCACAAAGTAGTAGTTAGCCTTTGATTCTCTCCATCTCTTCAGCTATCTCCACTTAAAAATCTCGTCAATTTGTCACTCCGTTTTTTCATAAAAGTGTAGTGGGAGTGCACAAGTAGAGTCATCTATTGGTAGAGTTAGGAATATCGAAACAAGATACGGGGTTTCGCAAAATTAAGTCCCAAAAAGGAATGAGGGCATACCTAGGTGGTATGTTCTCATTTCGTCTCGGGACTAGGGATCTCGTTAAAACATTTGGATTCCCACACGTTTCGTGTGAACATCAACTCGCCTTTGAAACCTAAAAAACTAACAGCCAACAACCAACACGTCCTATGTCGTCCTAACTAGATTGCGAAGGATTAAATCAGCTGGGGTAAATGTTTCAAGACGTCATGTCCACCGAATGAATTGAATCTATTTGATCGAACGGTTGAGCTAGTCTATTCTAAAGTGATTGAGTTAGGAGATAAAAAGTTGACGTTGGGGTCCGACCGTTAGGTTCCGATCCGGTAGGTAGGTGCACCCTCGGATTACAAAAGATACGGAGTATCCAAAATTAACTGGTAACAAACATATTTACATATTATTTAGGCCGTGTGGTCCCCGGCAGAGTAGAATAGGCCACCCTCACTCTTACCGAGGTCTAACCCCGAAATTGTTTAAAAGAGATCCGGTTTAGTAGCTAAAAATTAAAATCGATTGACGTCGCTAGTTTGCCCTACCGTCACCTTATGCTTAACCATGAAAAAAAACATAATTCGAAAATGGAACACTGTGAGAGATATTTAAAAAGTTATATACAACCTGTGCGGATATTGAATGGGATCAGAAATGGCGGCGCATCTATTCACTTCTCGCTCACACACTATTTGCGTCTATACTCGCACTCGTGGGTGTGCGAGCGAGAAGTGAATAAATGCGCCGCCATTTCTGATACCATTCTTTATCCGCACAGGAGCCCAATTCTCGGGCTCGTGACATATTATTTTCATACGTACATATATCACTAAAACATAGTTTTTTTGTATGGTTTTTAGGTGATATCCGCCATGTTGTCAAAATGTCACGAGCCCGAGAATTGGGCTCCAAGTTGTATAAAATTATCAAAATGGCGCATTGGCATTTTTTTCGAACGCATGGCGGCAACTCAGTTGTCAACCATATTTCCAATATGCCGGAGAATATTTTAGGCACGCACGGCATCTCATTAGCGGTAAACCCTAAAAGAAAATCTTGAACCTCTCATACATCCCTCGCAACCTATGCTCCCGACACACGTAATGTATGGCGCGTAATTAACGATGACGCCCAACTCGTGACGTCATCCGCAGGATTACGCTGTCGAAAAGATGGGAGCAGTTAATTCATTTTGCGATTTAATTACTGTTCGCTTGTAAGGCTGCATCGGGACTCTGGTCTTTGGATAGGGTTGTCAGGAATACAGAAATGTGACAAGGAAAGAAAAGGGGCCCTTTTTTTTAAAAAAAAACGATACACGATTTTTTAAAAGTTGTAATTTAGAACCATTTTTTGTTGGTTGGCACAAGTTAACAGAGCACTTATGATCCCCCTGGTGTCCATGGGCGGTGGCAATCGCTTACGCAAAGGTGATGAGTCTGCTCGTCTGGCATCTATCGCATACAAAAAGAAAAACAGGCGTTGAAGCGCGAGACCCTCATTCGCGAAGCCCATAGCATTTGTTACTCTTGCTATATGGCTAATCCAGCACTGACTGGATTGGAAAATGAATTAACAACCATCAAAGTAGATATAGCGCTGTAGTTAATAAATTAAGAAAAAATATAGTTTAAAAACTAAAACCCGACTACAAAAAAAAATACGCTCAAAAATGTACGAAACAAGAAAATTGTCTCTGCTGAAATTATTATGCTGTATCGCCGTGGTCGTATGCCGACTTATTGTAAGTCCGACAAAAAGTTGGTCATGTGGGAAGCCCTTATACCTACTGCGGGATGATGTACGAGTCGCTAGCGCGCCGTGCGCGTACGCAACAACATAATGTACGCGCTTGCCTTAGGGGAGAGTGTACTCAAAGGAGAGATCCACATAACCCGTCTGTCCCCAGAAGATGACGGGTAGGGCACACTAGCGACGCCAATCGTTAATAATTTTATTTTTATTTAACATATTTTTAGTAATGTAAATAAAATTACATAATTGAAATGTGCAAAAAAAACTCTTTCATTTTATACTCCACACGGTACCGTCAAGCGAATTTTTTTTTTAGCTTCTTACTCTAAGTCCCCTAGAGGGCGCTCTAGTCAATTTAACGTGACGTCATGTCACCTATAACCAGAAGACAATCAAGAATCTTCTAACGACACCTCATTTGTTCAAATATGATAACTAGTTTAGAATGTTATGAGGGAACAGATGAACAACCATACATACATACATTACAGGTCAAAATCATAACCCTCCTTTTTGCTTCACCGTAGTCGGGTAAAAATTGGAACAAAACATGATAAAAGAAAGTACCACTTTTTTTTAATGAAACAGTCGTCGTCGTGAAATGTGACATGATAATGACTGCTGTAAAAACTAGAAGTATTGCTTATGACAGTCCTCGTGATTATCGATTAATAAATTAACCTATAATTTTTATTAAAAAAATATAGCGACGTCGTTTATTGTTTTTGGTACGATAGGTTAACTAATTGTCGAGAGGCACGGTCAGCATAAAACAACTTAACACTTTAGTACCATGTCAAAATAACTGTTCTGCCTATGATAGTCAGTTTTTAAGTTAGTATTTCGCTGTTTGTTTGTCTGTCAATAGGCTGTATCTTAAAAATCGCTATAGCATACATATACAGTTTCACAAATTGTGTAATTCTGGTGGTCCCATACAACAAACGTGATTTTTTTCCCAATTTTTTGCTCAATCGCAATATAATTATATCTTTTTCTTCTTCTTTAGCCATTGTCAACCTCTAGGGTGTAGGCCTGCTTCAGTTTATGCCATTTTGTCGATCTTGGGCGGTTTCTATCCACTTTGTTCTTGCCAGCCGTTTGATATCGTCACACCAACGCATTTGGGGTCTTCCTTTTCGGCGTTTCAGAAATGAGTGGGTCAGAGAGCAGAGCAAAGTAAGCGACGTTCCGAAACGGATCTTGAAGTTGAAGTGGGAGTGGGCTGGTCATGTCGCCAGAAAACATGGCTCGTGGTGCAAGGCAGTGGTAAGTGGAGACCGTGGGGCAATATATATAGACACTCGAAATATTCACATAATACTCAGTTGCTTTTAATTTAATAAGAAATTAAACTAAATAAGCGGTGTTCCCTGATCGCTATGACATGTCCTTTTTTAAACGAGGTTTGAAAAGAGTTCTTCTCTCACGGTAGGCAGCGGCATGACTGGGCTCCGGCATTGTTGATGTCTATGAGCGGCGGTTACCGTTTACCATCAGATGGGCCGCATGCTCGTCTGTCTTTTTTTTTGGTTTCGCAGGGGGAATGCCGCCGGCTCAAGAGATGAGCCGACTACCTTATGCATACCTGACCACCGGTGGCAGCCGGGTTATGTAGGGCTCTCCTTTGGCGGGGGACTTCTCCCAAAGAGAAGCCGGGCAAAGGCATACCCACTAAACCCCCTGTGGTTCTCCCTCATCGCCCATATTGACCATGCTCGTCTGCCTACTATAAGCAATAAAAAAAACCTTTAAGGGGGTGCCTTTGCATAAACATATTTTTTCCTATTACTGACGACGAGTTATTGTTTACGGCTGCCCATTATAATAAATTAACAGGTAATACGCCGAGTGGTCCCCGGCAGAGTAGAATAGGCCACCCTCACTCTTACCGAGGTGTCGTAAAAGGCGACTAAGGTAAAGCTGCAGCACCCAGAGAAGGAAAACTCTGCATTTATATCAAAACCCTCGCCAACCCGTCTGCCAAGCGTGGTGAGTATGGCAATTACCCCTCATGTGATTGAGGGAGGCCCGTGCCCCAGCAGTGGGACTTAAATGGGCTGACGATGAACAGGTAATAATGAAAATAATTAAACTACCTACTAATGTTTACTTAGTCAATGTTACGGAACCCTTCGAGCATAAGTCCGACTAGCAGTTGGTTGGTTTTTTTGTCATTATTATCCACTCGAGCAGACTTGATAACATTGTTTCTGTCTGAAGATTACGAAAGTAGCTTGCGATACATTCGTACATAATTTTCAGCGAAATTCTGGGCACAGACTACATTGAATTTCATGTGACAGGAAATTAAACATTTTCGTTTTTATACAAAGCGTCCCACATGTGCTCTGTCTGGCGTACATAATAACATTATCTGTCTCATTTGTGTGACATTTGGATTACGCAATCAGTGACGTAGTTGGCCCGGGATTACCGCGGCACGGCACGCTGTCTGTTTTGTCATGTTTCATTATGCATGTGACATACACACTTTACTTATGTCATTTTAGTGACTGGGTTGTAATACTACGTGATCTTATTGATTTATTAATGCAATATTCCTTGTTTTCAAAGTACAAGGAAAACCTTTAAGACCTGAGAGCTTATGGACAACATTTCATATTTTTAACATGTCCATATTGTTTTTTTATATGAAAATAGACATAAAATGAACAGACCCATATTTTTTCTTTTTTCAAAATTTGGCCATTTTCATGCATAAAATAATTATTAAAATTCTTTATATTCTAAATAGACGTAAGCGCCAAATGACGTCATCGGACGGCTGAATACAGCGATATTCCTTTGCTTATCATTGTTTTAATAAAAAAAAGGTACTACTGTCAAAGGTAAATAATACTAGTGTCAAAATTTTCAACGTCATTCATTCATTCAACGTTGACAAGTTGTCTTTTTTTTGACAGTTGCATGTCATGGGTCTGGCATTTCGCAAATTTAAAACTATAATGTGCTAAGCAAAGAAATATTTTACATTCTGCCGTCCGATGACGTCATCTTACGTTTTTTAGTTTTTAATTTTTTTCTCAGTAAATAAGCAATATAAAAAATTAATAAATATATATTCGCGCAGGGGAAAAGTAAATAAAGAAATGGTATTTTTTGTTTCAGAGCTTAGCAATTTTGAAATGTTGTCCATTCTCGAGCACTCGATATTTAAGTCGAATTTGAGATTTGTGTTCATACAAATCTCAAATTATATTCGACTTCAATGTCTAGTATATCGATAAAAGTTTAGATTCCAGGCCAAATCTCATAGATATACCTATGAGACTTGGTCTCAGTGTTTTTTTTTATATTTTTATTAAAATCATTACCTTTCTAAAGATTTTAATAAAAATATAAAAAAACACATGATCACAAAGAAAAATATGTATGTTGCAGGCAAAGTTTTTTTAATTGCTCTTAACAGATAGATGTATTTAAAGAAAAAAGTTTTTCCATGACTAAATCTGGACAAAACGAATGTCTATTAGTAAACGCACGGACTCGTAACAGACGGTAGAATATTTTTATTATTTAATTTTGAATGAAATATGACAGTTATTAAAAATAATCAGTAGGTTTAAAGGAAAGTAACTGTTACACTCGAGCCAAACACTTTTGGTAATTGGTACCATATTTCATTCGTACCTACATTAATGAATAAAATTCTCTACCGTCTGCCAAGAGTCTTTGCGTGTAGTAATAGTCAATAGGACGTTATCTTCTTTACATTCTATTTAAATGGAGTAAAGTAATAATAGTCAGGATACACATCGAACTTCAATCGACAAGAAAACATGGTAAAAAAGAAAAAATTGGAAAATGAACACCGGGTGGGAATTAATCCTAAAAAAATATTTATCCTTAAAAACTTTACGCCTAAAATTTTCAAAATGGCGCATTTTATATTTTATCCAATAAGTTTCTGGAACGCAGGGCGACAACAATAGGTGCTGTCAGCTATTTTCCAATATGCCGGAGATATATTTAAGGCTCGCAACACGCGCTACGTACGATAAATATTCCGTGGCGTTAGTATTTGCATATTAAGTTCCATAAAAAAGAAAATGCCACTGGGAAAAGAAATTCACGTTTGCGATTGAATATTTATGCTCAATTATGTCTTATTAGAACCGAGGAAGGTGAATAAACGTAGGGAAGAGTGGGTATCAATTTATAATGCGTGGCGCTTATGTTTGTAGGTAAATAGATATACCGTTTTAAGGTTCTGAAAAAACATTGCGTTTGAATCTTATCTTATGGTTGTAAACGTAATGATTTTTAAAGTAACTATATAACGGCGTATCTCCAATCACGTTGTTTTACATGTGCGGGTTGTGTCATCATTAATTAACCTAACAAATATGGTGAACCTAAATGTGTCATAACCCTAACAAAAAAGGATACAGAGTTTTTGTATTGGACAAACTTGGATGCAACTATTATTATCTATAATCTTACGGCCGCACTCAGAGACGTCATTTAAGCTAATGTTCATTAACTTTAGTATCGGTAGTCTTTATGTGTATCAAAATAAGTGTCAATATTTTTTCTTAAGTAGCCAACTAAGTTAATCAACGACTCTGAGTGTGGCAGTTAGATATTTAAATATGAGTATTTTCCATACCATAAATTGGTTAAGTATATATTTTAATGCTTTTAATTAATTAATTTTATTTTGCAAAATTATTTATCCCCAATTTTATAAGTAAAACTAGCTGACCCGGCAAACGTTGTTTTGCCATATAAATAAAAGGGTTGATCGTAGAAGGGTGAAAATTGAGGATTGTATGTATTCTTGTATGTTGTATCATAAAAAAAGAGAAATTAAAAATTTTGTCTAAAAAATAAAAATAAAAATTTAGGGGTGGACTACCCCTAACATTTAGGGGGATGAAAAATAGATGTTGGCCGATTCTCATAGATACCGGATAAGCACAAAAAATTTCATCAAAATCGGTCAAGCCGTTTCGGAGGAGTATGGCAACGAAAACTGTGACACGAGAATTTTATATATTAGATTACTGTCTGTTAGAAAATATAAGAACTTTTTAAAAGTAAAATGAATGTCATTGTACTGTATCCACCTATACTGTATCTATATCATTGAATTGGATTTAGTACGTAGAAATTTTACTTTTCTATAATAACTATTTTAAAGATGTACACATGCTAATTATTTTCTAGGTAAAATGAAACGTCTCTTTTTGTTTAAAAGCGACAGGTATCCTCTCAGGAGTAGGTCCTGATCACCGATTAAGCCTTCGTGTATATATATATATATATATATATATATATATATATATATATATATATATATATATATATATATATATATATATATATATATATATATATATATATATATATATATAGATTATACTACTACCTAGATAGTAATTAAACTTACTCTATGTTAAATATTAATATTTCAATAAATATGAGGCGCCTATTATTTTGTCAAAGTGAGTGATGAAAGTAGAGGGTGCAAAATATATTTTTGGCTCGGGTGCCGTACTTTGAATCAATCGTTATGCTCGGGATTCTCCTGAAGAATCCACTTCGCTCGGGATTAAAAAAAGCCCGCGCCGTAAAAATATTATTTAGCTCCCTTATCATACAATCTACTATTTCTTTTCACCCCAGACATCATTCGCACTTGGCCAGTCGTTAATGAAATAAAGTTGTGTCCTCACAGGTTGGCGACTGGCCAGAAAGCTGTTATGGTGTTCAGGACTTCGATTAACTTTCCTCTTTTCACCTACAGGGAAAACGCATAATATTCCTGTTACATTTCTAGGCAGGGAAACAATAACCGGGAAAGCGGATTTTAGCAATAGAATATTTCGGTAGGTCCATATTTTTTGCTAATTCGGTAAAAGTGTTTTCTCATGACGAGATGCGATTGGATCACTTTTCTGGGTCGGCAAACACAACGAAACCGTCCCGAAACGAACGAGAATATACCTGTCGCATCAAAAAAAAAGATGCATAGATAACATAGATGATAGTGGAGATGGACAGGACACCTGGCAAGGCGTAAAGATGATAGGTGGACTATAAGACTTACCGAATGGCAGCCAAGAATGGGACGACGTCCTCTGGGTAGACCACCTGCCCGATCATCATCATCATCAGCCCATTTAAGTCCCCACTGCTGGGGCACGGGCCTCGCTCAATCACATGAGGGGTAATTGCCATACTCACCACGCTTGGCAGACGGGTTGGCGAGGGTTTTGATATAAATGCAGAGTTTTCCTTCTCTAGGTGCTGATGATTATGCTAGCAGCTTTACCTTAGTCGCCTTTTACGACACCTCGGTAAGAGTGAGGGTGGCCTATTCTACTCTGCCGGGGACCACACGGCGACCTGCCCGATGGTCCGATGATATTGTAACGGCAGTAGGGAAACAATGGATAAGGACCCTCGAGGACACTCGAGGACCTTTCCGCCCCAACGGTCGTCTGTTCTTCTCGCAATGTACCCTGTCTATTGCCATTTGAGGCATGCAACGACACCGTTTAAGTACCTAATAAGTGTGAACATTTGGCAGATTTATTTTCTATCCATACAAAAACGGCTTTTCTGCTCCTTCGCTATAAGTGTCTATTTTATCTATTACCTTCAACTAAATTACAGCATCATTATTACGCCCATACATAAGGTTAAACTCTCCCATCTTGGCTATGGTCCAGGGCCATTACAATAATAGGGGTTACCGGCCAGCTGCGAACCTTGGATACTATCCAAGGTCGGGGTTAAATAATGAACTTTGTCCTCCTTACTGTCCTCCACAGCTTAGTACATAAAAATCTTCTTAAGTTCGTTAAAAAGTTTTTATCTCATGACTTTGCACCACTTTGCATAACAAATAATAGACCAAAAAGTTTAGCCAAATACCCGAGTTTTTAAGAATGGTTTGCAAATAAAATCAAGAACTTAATTTACCCTAGAGTCCGGGCCACCAAAGGAGTCCCGTGAAAAGAAAGCGCGCTTCTGTCGCTATCATTCAAATTTGAGTTTTATACGCATTGACACAAGTATTCTCAAATGTGAGTTCAGTGGACTCTACCCAGATATAATTTAAAAAAGATTTTTGATCATTTGAAATTGGAAAATAAATTACTTTAAAAATAAGAACTGAACGCTTTTAGAAATTTGGTAGGGTGGTTGGTATTTGTGACTATTTTTTTTGTGCTTAGTGGCACCTATTTGAAAATTCGTCTGCCCCCTACCACATAAAAAAAATGCGTTCGAAAACACTCTCACGGCAATATTGAGATTATTACAAGCCATTCACGTAATTCTATAGTACTTTTAAAGACCCGTATAACAAATATAAAAAATAAAACTGAATTTTTCAAATTTAACTTTAGGCTCAATTTTTGATAAAATATCCTTTATGCAAATAAATAAGACAATATTTTTAACATTATTGAAATCGTATACAAGCATAGATTTCAAAATGCTTTCACAAGTAGAAAGTTACTTTATCCTGGGTATCATAGACTACATTTTATCATGGAAGTTCTAGAAGTAACTTAATTATAAACAGCACTTTAGTAAGCTGAAACATCAAACACCATACACTAATGTACCTAACACTTAAACAAGTAATGAGGATCCATCATACTCGTAAACACTTCGTAAGTTGTTTGTAACCACTTATTTCAAAGGAACAGGAAACTATACTGCAAATGTGTGCATTAGATACACTTAACTATAGAGAACCTGAAATTGCATAAGTAGAATCTAAAAAAGTAATGCTGAATCTGTAATTACGACGAAAAATATTGTTGAACGAATCGATATTGGCCAAAAAAACTTTGAATTTAGATATGTGAGGTGATTTTTAAGTGAAGATAGATGAAGGGATGGAGAGTGACATGGGCTACTTTGAGACAAACCGAATTCCACGCGAACGAAGCTGCGGGTGATCGCTAGTTTAAAATAATAAAAAAACTCTAGAGCAAATTAAATAGTTTTCATAATAATTTATTATAAGTACCTAAACTGAGGGTATAGCAATACGGGTGGAGCAAAAAGTATATTTCGAATCTTTCGAACATTGCTCGGGTTTGTGATCACCAATCCGCATTAGGCAAGCGTGGTGATTATGCCTAATCCCATCATACTTAGTAGCGATAACTTTATTTCTGATGAGGAAGCCTTTGCCCTGCAGTGGGACAGTACCTACATAGGCTAATACTTAACTTAACTTTTAACTTGATTTTCATGATAGTATAGTACATAAGCACCGTTTTACCACAGTATGATACACTCTGAGGCACATCTTATACAAACGTGCCCACTTCAAACGCGAAAAATTGATTCACGCCAAAATTGGCCACTTTTGGCGTGAATCAATTTTTACGGAACAAAAACAGACCCAACACTTATTTATAACGGATTTAATTAATGTATAAGTGTTTGCCGAGAGATTGTAACCCCGACGTTATTTAAAATAGATCCGGCTTAGTAGCTAAAAATTAAAATCGAGTGGCGTCGCTAGTGTGCCCTACCCGTCACCTTAAAGGAGTGATACATCTTATTGTGTCTAGAAAAAAGGAACGGCGATTTCATACTTTAACCCCTATTATCTAAGTAGGTATATATATTTTACATGCCTTAAATTTTTTGTTTTTTTTTTGTGTTATATTTGATAACATTGCACAATCATAACTAGCTTTGTATTCGATGAGAACCGTTGGGAGAGGTTAAGAGAATAAAAAGGCAAAAGATTTGATAGCTCCATAAAAATACCTATCATAAAACATTGATATCTTTGGGATAATGTAATAAGCATTTACTACCCAACTTGCGAAATGAGGTTATCCTAACCGATCGAAAATAGCTTTGGCTATCTCAGCCATGTTGATTTTGTTAAGAACCTACAGTTTTACGATGTGCATATTTCTACAATTAGCTCGTCGGCGAGGGAAAACCGTGCCGTTGCCGTGTGGTCCCCGGCAGAGTAGAATAGGCCACCCTCACTCTTACCGAGGTGTCGTAAAAGGCGACTAGGGTAAAGCTGCTGGCATGATCATCAGCACCCAGAGAAGGAAAGCTCTGCATTTATATCTAAACCCTCGCCAACCCGTCTGCCAAGCGTGGTGAGTATGGCAATTACCCCTCATGTGATTGAGGGAGGCCCGTGCCCCAGCAGTGGGGACTTAAATGGGCTGATGATGATGATGATGAGGGAAAACAGGAAACCTGTACGTTTCGGATAGTTTCTGAAACATGTAACCACGATTCAGTTAGTCTGATTTCCCTGTTAGAGGGTTGCGAAGGTCAGACGGCAGTTGCTTCATTGTAATTATTAGGTTTCCCAAATGCTGAATCACGGTACAAGCGTGCCCCAGGCTAATATAAGACGTAATATCACACGTTAATATAAGATGGAGATTTACGATTTGTACTTTTTTTGTGACTGTAGGCAAACGAGCAGATGGATTTACTGATGGTAAGCGATTGCCGCAGCCCATGGATATCCGCAACACCAGAGAAGACAAAACTGCGCTATCAACCTTTAAACCCCTTTTTGATTGGGCCATCGGTATCCTCACTCACGCAGCGAAACAGTAGAAGGTATCAATCGAGCCGACCCATTCATGTCGAAGAGTGGCTCTCCCAAAGCTTTCGGGAGAAAACCTGACTTTGTTTTCGGGTCAAAAGTGGTCCAGTAGAACTCGCGCACTATCAATTTAGCAGCAGTTATATAATTATAGCAAGTATGTAGTTCATTCAATTTACAGTAACACATCTACGAGTATACTTTTTATAAGGAGTAAATCCTACAGACAGTAGCAACGCTTATAGACAATCCGGCGTGAAGCAGTGCATGCGCTGTGTTTCGCTGCGTGAGTGAGGGCCAATCCAGGGGAAGGGGGGTTAAAAGGTAAGCAGCACACTCGTGACACCACTGGTGTTGCAGGTGTCCATGGGCGGCGATAGTCGCTTACCATCAGGAGCCCAGTGTAAAGATTGGGAGTTGTGTTGAGAGATAACGTAAACTCACAGTCCAAAGTCGTAATGATGATTTATTTACAGAATTCCTAACTATTTATACAAATTAAAATCTACTAACTTATTGGCTAAAACATTTACAAATTACAACACATTATTTTTGTCATTTAAGTCGAAATTATCATTTAAGTTGGTTTCGGAGGACGCGCAGTATTTACGTAGAGGGCCACGGAGTGACTGAGAGGGCGCGCTCGGACCTCTCGCGCCGAGGTGATAAATATAAGAGGGCGCGCGCTTCCGGCGCTCGCCAGTCGTAAATGAGGCAGCGTGCGGAGGACCGCCACAAGGTGATCCGTCGGCTCGTCTGCCATCTATACCATAAAAAAACCGAAAACACGAAACGCTTGCGCGATGTAATCGACATCTAGCGCCATCTGTTGGTACAAAGTGTAAATAATGTTCCGAAACAAAGTGAGGGCGGGTCACTAGTCTCATTATAAAAGCGGAAAAACATAAATTTTCGGAATGTGCACATACTCAATTTGTTCATTTTGTGTGTCCATTCTAGAGTAGTTTCTGTGTCAACAGAAACGACAGATCGTGAAGTCAGGTTTTGACTACAATAGGGCCGATTTTTTGATCCGTAGTTAAACTGAACTAATGGTTAAAAAAAGTAAGCAATGTAATATAACCAAAATGTGTTTTTAGAACAGTTAGTTTAACCGATGGTTAAGCTAAAAGGAGTTACGTCATTTTGACGCTGTCACTTTGACTATTGGTTAGACAGTTAACTAAAGTTAGTTTAACCAAAAGGTAACCACGGATCAAAAATCGGCCCTAAGTGTTGACAGACAAAAAGTAATCCTTAGGTTCCGTTCAGTTTTTTAAGATTAAGAATAAGATAACATTTATTGACATACAAAACGAAATATGAATAAAACATTATAAAGTTGCGGCCAACAAGGTTCAGCCTGTGTATGTCATTTGAGCGACGCCTCATAATAAAACATACAAACATAACAACAGAAAAAACTGAACAGATATCGAAACGAAACAAAGTAAATATTATACGTGAATATTAATAACAAAACGCATACAGAACCAATAAACGAAAATATAAAATGAAAATGAATAGGTACAGTCAATTTGGGTAACTTTGAATTACCTTGTAACTTTGAATAAAACTGGTTTAAAGATTTTTTATTTTATTCCTTGGAATTCCTATACAATTTGAAACGGTATCTAAAGGTCGGTCCATTCAACGTAGATACCGTTTTAAATTGTATAGGAATTCCAAGGAATACAATAAAAAATCTTTAAACCAGTTTTATTCAAAGTTACAAGGTAATTCAAAGTTACCCAAATTGACTGTATTAAATAAAAAATAAATAAACAAAAATCGAAAATCAAATGTCCCTAAAACACAACAAAGATAAAAAATGACAGTAGCGCCATTCACTTTTTAGTTTTTTACCGAAACTTTTTTTAATGAAATAGGAGGCAGACGAACAGACCGATCAATCACCTGATGGTAAGTGATTGCCGCAGCCATGGAAACCTGCAACACCAGAGGAGTCACAAATGCGCTGCCGACCTTTTAACCCTACCTAATAGGTATTTTACCGGTAATGAAAAAAAAACCTGGTAAATATAGGTATTTTTTCATTGCCGGTAAACGCTACGCTTGATTTATGAAAAATTGCTCTTAAAAGGGACATTATGTCATCATGTTACCTTCGTATTATTAACATTTTTTTTAGAATATGTCTTTTTGGCCTACTATTAAATAAAAAAAGAAACAAATAAAAGTCAATGCATGTTCTCGGGGATATTAAAACATTGTAATCTTAAATGGCAAGTTAATTGGTAATGTAGGTACTGTGCCATTAAGATTATAGTTTTAAATATAAACTATGAAATTAAATTACAATGTTAAATTATAGTTTTATAGATTAACTAGTGGCCCACCCTCACTTTGTTTCAGGCCATAAGTTCCACTTTGTACCAATAGATGGCACATGGTGTATCCAGTGGCGTAGCGTGCCTTGTAAGGGCCCCGTATAAAAAAATGTTTGGGGGCCCTTAAATGAGGACAAAGATTTTTCACAAAGAAAAACAATTTGTGAAAAAGAAATATTTTATTATTAAAACAACATTAATTAAACACTTTACCAATGAAACAACATTAGGAACTTGAACGCACGGCACGACGGCGGGAAAAAATTAAGTGCTATATAGAATTTGGTTTAAATAAATTAGAAAGTTTTATTTTTCCTTACACACTTGGGGGACCCGTGGCCCTGGGGCCCCGTATAATTGAACAGGCAGATACCTACGCCCCTGGGTGCTATCTTTACATCGCCAAGCGGATATATTACTATTACCTAGATACTATTCATTTAAAAATGTAATTAAAACGTACTCTATGTGTAATAATTAATATTTCAATAAATATGAGGCGCCTATTATTTTGTCAAAGTGAGTGTATGAAAGTAGAGGGTGCAAATATATTTTTGGCTCGGGTTTGCCGTACTTGAATCAATCGTTATGCTCGGGATTCTCCTGAAGAATCCACTTCGCTCGGGATTAAAAAAGCGCGCGCCGTCGTAAAAAGTTTATTTAGCTCCCCTTATCATAAAAGCTACATTTCTGTCACCCCAGACATCATTCGCACGTGGCCAAGTCGTTAATGAATAAAGTGTGTCCTCACCAGGTTGGCGACTGGCCAGAAAGCTGTTATGGTTTTCAGGACTTCGATTAACTTCCTCTTTTCACCTAAAGGGAAAACGCATAATATTCCTGTTCCATTTCGAGGCAGGGAAACAATAACCGGGAAAGCGGGATTTTAGCAATAGAAATTCGGTAGGTCCATATTTTTTGTAAATTCGGTAAAGTGTTTTTCCCCATGACGAGATGCGATTGGATCACTTTTCTGGGTCGGCAAAACAAACGAAACCGTCGGAACGAACGAGGAATATTTACTGTCGCATTTCCAAAAAAAAAAGATGCTAGGATAACATAGATGATAAGTGGAGATGGTGGGACAGGACACCTGGCAAGCTTAAAGATGATAGGTGGACTAGAAGGACTTACCGAATGGCAGCCAAAAGAATGGTGGACGACGTCCTCTGGGTAGACCACCTGCCCGATTCATCAATCATCCTCAGCCCATTAAGTCCCCACTGCGGGGGCACGGGCTCGCTCAATACATGAGGGGTAATTGCCATACTCACCCCGCTTGGCAGACGGGTTTGGCGAGGGTTTACTATAAAGCCAGGTTTTCCTCTCTGGGTGTGAGATATGAGGAGATAGCGCTTTACCTTAGTTCGCCTTTTACGACAACCTCGGTAAGAGTGAGGGTGGCCTATTCTACTCTGCGGGGACCACACGGAGACCTGACGATGCCGTCCGATGATATTGTAGCGGGCAGTAGGGAAACAATGGATAAGGACCCCGAGGGCACCGAGGACCTTTCCGCCCCAACGGCCGGCGTCTGTTCTTCTCGGCAATGTACCTGTCGATTGCCATTGAGGATTGCAAAAAGACAACGTTTTTAAGTACCTAATAACGTGTGAACATTTGGCAGATTTATTTTCTATCCATACAAAAAACGGGGCTTTTCTGCTCTTCGCTATAAGTGTCTGTTTTATACTATTACCTTCAACTAAATTACAGCCATCAATATTACCGCCCATATATAAGGTTAAACTCTCCCATCTTGCTATGGTCCAGGGCCATTACAATAATAGGGGTTACCGGCCAGATGCGAGCCTTGGACACATCCAGAGGTCTGGGGTAAATAATGAACTTTGTCCTCCTTACGGTCCTCCCACAGCTTATACATAAAATCTTCTCTTCAAGTTCGTTAAAAAAGTTTTTATCTCAGACTTGGACCACTTTGCATAACAAATAATAGACCAAAAAGTTTAGCCAAATACCCGAGTTTTTAAGAATGGTTTGCAAATAAAAACAAGAACTTAATTTACCGTAGAGTCCGGGCCACCAAAGGAGTCCCGTGAAAAGAAAGCGCGCTTCTGTAGCTATCATTCAAATTTGAGTTTTATGCGCATTGACACAAGTATTCTCAAATGTGAGTTCAGTGGACTCTACCCAGATATAATTTAAAAAATATTTTTGATCATTTGAAATTGGAAAATAAATTACTTTAAAAATAAGAACTGAACGCTTTTAGAAAGTTGGTAGGGTGGTTGGTATTTGACTAACGAATTTTTTTTTGTGCTTAGTGGGACCTATTTGAAAATTCGTCTGCCACCTACCACATAAACAAAATGCGTTCGAAAACACTCTCACGGCAATATTGAGATTATTACAAGCCATTCACGTAATTCTATTGTACTTTTAAATACTCGTATAACAAATATAAAAAATAAAACGGAATTTTTCAAATTTAACTTTAGGCTCCATTTTTGATAAAATAATAAATATTATTTTAGTTAGTATTGTGAAATCGCTTGTGGATCTCATCCTTTATGCAAATAAAGAAGACAATATTTTTAACATTATTGAAATCGTATTATACAAGCATAGATTTGAAAATGCTTTCACAAGTAGAAAGTTACTTATCCTGGGTATCAAAGACTACATTTTATCATGGAATGTCTAGAAGTAACTTTATTATAAACAGCACTTTAGTAAGCTGAAACACCAAACACCGTACCCTAATGTATCTAACACTTAAACAAGTAATGAAGATCCATCATACTCGTACACACTTCGTAAGTTGTTTGTAACCACTTATTTCAAAGGAACAGGAAACTATACTGCAAATGTCTGCATTAGATACACTAAACTATAGAGAACCTGAAATTGCATAATGTAATGGTCCACCCCCACCCCTATACGAATCGACCTGCTCGCCTGCTCGCCTCGACTTATCTCTTTCCTAACTCCTTAGTCTATACTCTAACTCGCTACTCCCTACGCGAAAGTTGTCTGCAGTCGCTGTGTAGAATCGAAGGAATGGAGGTCTACCACTACGGCTCAAATACTGGATCTATAATAATTATGAATTACTATCTAATGCCTACATCAAACCCTAGTATTATAAGCCTGCCGCAAGGAAAACGTAACCCGAGTTTTCCATATAGAAATTGTGATCGTCTAGAATTTAAATTTCGTTTTTGTTAATTACCTTTCTACTCGTTACTTTAGGCCGTATTTTGTTGAAATAGAAATAGAAGCTGAGATATTAATACCAAATGAGAATTTTTACGCAGTCCGTTCTAACAAGAATATCATATGACAGTCAGTGCTTTAAACTAACTTTTATTGCTTAGTGGAATAGTTTTAAAC
Source organism: Marasmia exigua (assembly GCA_019059595.1). Taxonomy (NCBI): domain Eukaryota; kingdom Metazoa; phylum Arthropoda; class Insecta; order Lepidoptera; family Crambidae; genus Marasmia; species Marasmia exigua. The sequence continues at coordinate 21,295,507 of CM032469.1, forward strand.
AAATAAGAAGTTTGTCCGACCACGGCCACTCAAGTCTAGTCTTGTCATAAGTCAAGATTTAAATAATAACTGATCCCCCAGTTATAGATATAGCGCAAATAATTTACAAAGAGCTCTTTGTTATCCCCTGTGCAGGTACTTTATGTTTTGATTTGTACGTACAATTTGTTATCTCAATGAGATATTGTTTTATAAATTATATATCCATGGATTAAATGGAGTTGAGTGAACTCAACTTAGTACCCTGGCACTGTTTTGTGTTTTTCCCTTTTGTAATATTTCGTCGACGAATTAGGTGCGGAATGAAATTCGGCACTCTTGCGCTCCTGTTAAGTTTATGTATATGATACTGTGTTTGTCGACCCGAGTCGTAGTACTTGACAAAGTCCAACAGCTCTGATATACCTAAGCGACGGGCTCCAGCCTACTAAAAAAATGGAAGTCCTCCAAGTCAATTAAATTAATAAAATGCTGGCGCATATCATTAATTCAATGTAACTCTTGCAAAAGCCTCTAAACTTATTTCCTAGAATATTTAAATGTATTTGATAATAGCTCCACCACTGCGAAGTTATTGTTAGATAAATACCGTTGCCGCGATATCCCTCTACTAATAACAACGACCCTTTGCCTCTGCTTCTCTAGAATCGGTCTAGATCCACGTACACAGCTATTATCACGTAACACACAAATCTTAACACTGGCAACTAATTCCAAATGAATTAGGCTTAAACTTTATCTCAAATAAAACGCGCTTTTATAAACTTTTACACAATAACTATCACTTCGCTTCACTAGAATAATCACTAATTTGCCTTAACGTAATGTTTTACGCGACCTAAGTGTGTGTGTACCTATAGCTGCTAAGCCCTAGTGTTCTGTACCTGGTCTCAAAGTTTCCACCACGAATCTTTGAGGTGTGTGTGAATATGGCAAAGTTAACCTACTCCTAACGCCCTAGCTGGCGAGAAACCGGGCCTACAGGTTAGGAAGGTTTCTCACAATAGGAAATGTAAGGAAAGGAAGGTATTTGGTCGCCCCCGAAAGAGGAATTCCACAAAGCTTTTGCTGAGAGTCTGGCGGGAAAACCAGAACCCTATTCTAGGTCCACTTCGACGGTCCCAAAGCTCCGTGAAACTCGTTTCGGCGCTGCGGTACTTGTTAGCTATTCTGTTCAACCACTGTTCCTCCTTGGCTTAGAAAGACTAGGTAATTCTGAAACCAATTAGCAACCGCAGTATCCCAAACTAGCTTAGAGCCCAGTACAAAACTCTATTAGGCCCGAATGCCTTTAAGCTCGGTATGCGAACCGATATCTCACAATTAACCACAAAGAATCTTACAAAGATCAAAAATCACTCAGACACTGAACTTGTCCTATAACACAAGTCGAAGAACAATGTCTCTCGTGAGCATGACCGTGCAGCAAGACGCCTTGTGACCAACTGTCCCGTTTGTCCCTCGGAACTACATTATATAATTACGCAATGTGCATTTTGACGCTAAGGTGCCAAAAAAAAACCCCACGCCTCGAAAGGGCCGACGCTTTGCTTATCGCTTTGCACGTGTTCAAATCGTTTCACACAAAAGAATAGAAAAGGACAGACTTCTCCCAAACTTTAAACTTTTTACAGTTCCTTTGCCAAGCAAAATTGACCAATATCTAAACGTTATACCTCCTTTGTTTTTATTTAGGAACTGAGTATATACCTAGATGTGAATAAGCTCTGAAGCCTTTGTCTTTCTTGCGAGATACGATTCGTACACTCAACTTATCATCTAAACGCATGGCAACTTATTCTACAATTATATCTAATTGCATTCGCAGTTTATAAGCGTCTTAATTAAGTACTCTTAATAGGAGGATCGACCATTAGTCTTTTGACCAGACCTTGTTCCGTACTACATGGATATATCTTTAGAGCTGATTTATTGTTTTAAACTTCCACAATAATTGATTAATAAATATTTAAAAGGTTGAGCTATTTTCATTACACGAGATCGCTCTAGATGGTTTACCTAGTAAACAAACATCCTTTTTTTCTGTCAATCGCTTTCTAATTCTGCGAAGACCCTGCTCTTTTGTCTTAAGTTGCACACGTGCAAGGCCACTTACGGTTCCTTGTGCCTTATGCAAGTTTTAAAGCATCTTTAGTTTTTTTCTACAATTCAATATTTTGTTTTGCGTGTTGATTTTTAGAATTATGTCTTTTAATAAAATATAAGGGGCTTATTGATATGTTTACTGGTGGTTTGCACCACCACAGTCCCCCCCTTGACTTTGTGTGAGTGAGAAACATTCTCATTTCGCAAAGGTCACTTATATCAATTTTGACTTTGTTTGTTGTTGACTGTCATATAATACCTCGCTATGTTTACTGCATTAAAATTCCCTTCTATTTTCCGAGTAACTGGCTCTATCAATGTGTAACAGTTCGGGTACGGTACTGCCGTGACTATGTAAGGTCCCTTGTACAGGAGTGAAAACTTTTTCATGATTTTATGTTCTTTATTTGACCGTATAAATGTTTTAATTTTGACATAATCCCCTATTTTATACACGACTAACCTATGTTTTTTAGCAAACTGTCGTTTTCTGTCTACACTAGCCTTTAAAGCCTAGATCTCTGCTTAAAAATTCCGGAATTACTAATAATATCAACTCGGTGTTGGGCGTTATAAAATATAATATTTCGCCCATCAACTTGTAATATTTGAATGTGCGTATATCCGAGTCTTCCTTTCCCTGTCTCAAACTATTTTTAATCCGTTTTAACATCGGATCTTCGTCCTCTAATTTCGCGATATATCGTAAACTACGTGTTACTGTCCCGTGATTTGAAGATTTAAACCAGTATATGTGTGGTTGAGTTGTTTTATTTTCTTTGCCCACTTCCACACCTTCAATATTCCTACTCAAAGTATCAGCTACTAAATTTTCACTACCCTTTATGTATTGAATTTCATAATCGAATTGTTCTAAATAGGAAACCCATCTAGCAACGCGTGCACTAAGCAACGTCCATGATTTAACAAATGTTAGGCTTTTATGGTCTGTCTTAATGACAATCCTTGCACCCCTCAAATAAGTTTCAAACTTCTTTAATGTGTAAATAATGGCAATAAACTCTTGTTCACTAACAGTCCATCTGGTTTGGGCTCCTTTGTAGGCGTATGAACAAAAGCCTATTATTCTTTCTAAACCGTCTTTGTCTAATTGATAGACATAACCGCCTAACCCGACTGAGCTTGAGTCAGCCTGAACAAAATATAAACCATTGAAATCTGGTTGAGAAAGCATTACACTGTGTGTAAACGCCTCTTTTAAATTGTCTAAAAGCTTTGTCTTCTTTATCACCCCATACGAACTTAACGTTAGCTTGTAATAATTTGTACAATGGATCCGTTAAAATTCCAAAATCTTTTATGAACCTTCTAAAATAATTCACGAACCCTAAGAATGAACGTAATTGTTTTATAGTCTTCGGCCTGGGATAGTTCAATACCGCTTCTATTTTGTCTGGGTCCAAACTCACGCCCTCCGTACTAAGAATGTGACCTAATAATTTAACTTGCTTCGCTGCAAAGTTACATTTTTCTAAAGAGCAAGTAAATCCGGCGGCTTGTAATTTCGTTAATACTGTATCTAATTGATGTAAATGCTCCTCTAAGCTACCTTTAGAAATCAAACATAAATCATCTAAGAAGTTCATACAATATGACCTGACCTCTGGCCCTAATACAATATCCATAGCTCTGGAAAATGATCCCACACTTGGTTTTTAATCCCTGAGGCAATACTTCATAGACGTAGCTTTTGCCTTGGAAAACAAAGCCTGTATATTTTTTTGATTCTCGGGACAATGGTATGGTAAAATATGCGTCCTTAATATCAATTACTGCAATATAATTAATGACGTGACCAGACTGTAATATGAAACTCATCACCAATTCTTATTGGAATAGTAACTAACCTATTCAACTTTTCCTTAGTAACCCCAAAAGCTGACCTCCGGTATAGGTATTTCAGCTACCTGACCTAAATTTTCTTGAATTTTTTCATAATTCTCCTGTCTTACACATGTGACTTATGATCCACTATCTATAAGCCCTTTTAGCTGAATATTTCCCACATGAATAATTATCTCAGGTAATGTAATTTGTCTATCTAGATCTGAATTAGCGTCTAAACTATTCGCGTCCCTAAATACTGTACATAATAACCTGTCTTGGCGCCCTGCCTTTTCATTCTCCGTTTGCTCAGCCAAACACACTGGGAACTCTCGCCCTTTATGAAGTAACAATTGAATAAATTCTTCTATTCCTACGCTCGTACCTAATGTACATAATTCATATAACCGATGTTTACTATCGTTCACGCCTGGCGTCCATTTACATTGAAACATATAACGCAAACTAAGGGCAAAAACTCCTCTCTACCTGCCTTATCTAATGTTTTACCCCAGCCACTAGCTTTTTTGGTTTGACGGCTCTACTTGTGACGTAGCCGACATGTGGTTACTTGTCTCACTACCTGGTTCTTTAGCTGGCGTAAATTCTATTGGTCGAGGACCACATTCCCGAAAGTTAACGCCCCCCCTAGAGCGGTTCACTCCTCTACCTCGGTTACTAAAATTTCGGTATGAATAATTACGTCCACGACTATTTCCTATCGGATTGTATCGTATTGTGTTTACCCGCACTGCCGACCTATAAGTAGCTCTAGCGGAAGGACCACCGCGCGTAAAATTCCCTATCCCTATTGTTTGATGTCGCTATAGCTGTTAAGTGATTTTTATCAACGTTCTGTTCTAGATGCCTAATAAACTCCATTGCACCTCTAACTGTCATATTTTCCTTGCGTGAAAAATATGCTATCTGTATGTGCTGTGGCAGTTGCCGAAAAATAGTATTTACCTTTTCCGTTTCGGTAAAAGGTATAGTCAAGTAATAAATTTTATTAATTTGCGCCGCAAAATACTCTTCCATTGTTAATGGAGAACTTTCGACATATTTCGAAGTGATGAATTTTTGTTTTACTATCTCTTGTTCGTTAACGCCCCAAAATACTTCACGGAAATCGCGCTCAAAGTCATCAAAAGACTTCCAACTATCTCTATAGATATTTAATCGGGATCTTGCTGATCCTGTCAACGATTCTATAGCCAAAGCTAATGCTTTTGCGCTATTAAAGTCAATGCCTATTAGCGATATGTAATTACGCAATTCTCGTAAGAACTGCATCGGACTATTATTATTATTGCGTCCATCAAAACTAGGTAACTTCTGTGTTGCTTTCACAATGCAAACCTGATTTTTCTCTGTTATTTCCATAGTATTAATTTCAGGATTATTAATTGATTGAACCTGATTATTACCCCTATCTATCATCACCCCACTATCTACTGACCCGCTACCTGATCTGGCCGAACTTGTGATGGATCTTTCTAACATGTCTAACCGATTTACTATTTGCTGCAACAGCGATTCGCTATTGACAGTTGTCTCATTGGACACAGGCGCTTCCCTTTGTAACGGTGACATAACTTCCGATACGCTACCCGCAACGTCTGATCTAGATTTTCTAAATGTTCTACCTCCTCGCTTCCCAACTACAGTCCTTCTAGTATGCACCATCTCAAAACTAATCAACAAAGTCTATTTATCACGCAATTGAAACAATCTTTAGATGTTATTTTACCTAAAATTATTTTTGTTTTCGCGATACGCCCTGACGCCCTTAACTACCTGCTTTCTAACGCCTCAACAGTTTTTTTTATCGATGACCCTTTTGTTTTGTCCGCTGTGAATGACTCTAACCGTCGTTTAAAATTTGTAATCTACGTTGTGTTTTGATTTTTTTATCAGTTCGAGATATTTGTTGAATACTAAAATTAATTATGTATTCAAATACAAATATCCTGGTCACGGCACCACCTGTAATGGTCACCCCACCCTAACGACTCGACCTTCCTGCTCTGCCTGCTCGACTCGTACTCTTTCCTAACTCCTTAGTCTATACTCTAACTCGCTACTCCCTACGCGAAAGTTGTCTGCAGTCGCGTGTAGAATCGAAGGAATGGAGGTCTACCACTACGGCTCAAATACTGGATCTATAATAATTATGAATTACTATCTAATGCCTACATCAAACCCTAGTATTATAAGCCTGCCGCAAGGAAAACGTAACCCGAGTTTTCCATATAGAAATTGTGATCGTCTAGAATTTAAATTTCGTTTTTGTTAATTACCTTTCTACTCGTTACTTTAGGCCGTATTTTGTTGAAATAGAAATAGAAGCTGAGATATTAATACCAAATGAGAATTTTTACGCAGTCCGTTCTAACAAGAATATCATATGACAGTCAGTGCTTTAAACTAACTTTTATTGCTTAGTGGAATAGTTTTAAACAAATAAGAAGTTTGTCCGACCACGGCCACTCAAGTCTAGTCTTGTCATAAGTCAAGATTTAAATAATAACTGATCCCCCAGTTATAGATATAGCGCAAATAATTTACAAAGAGCTCTTTGTTATCCCCTGTGCAGGTACTTTATGTTTTGATTTGTACGTACAATTTGTTATCTCAATGAGATATTGTTTTATAAATTATATATCCATGGATTAAAATGGAGTTGAGTGAACTCAACTTAGTACCCTGGCACTGTTTTGTGTTTTTCCCTTTTGTAATATTTCGTCGACGAATTAGGTGCGGAATGAAATTCGGCACTCTTGCGCTCCTGTTAAGTTTATGTATATGATACTGTGTTTGTCGACCCGAGTCGTAGTACTTGACAAAGTCCAACAGCTCTGATATACCTAAGCGACGGGCTCCAGCCTACTAAAAAAATGGAAGTCCTCCAAGTCAATTAAATTAATAAAATGCTGGCGCATATCATTAATTCAATGTAACTCTTGCAAAAGCCTCTAAACTTATTTCCTAGAATATTTAAATGTATTTGATAATAGCTCCACCACTGCGAAGTTATTGTTAGATAAATACCGTTGCCGCGATATCCCTCTACTAATAACAACGACCCTTTGCCTCTGCTTCTCTAGAATCGGTCTAGATCCACGTACACAGCTATTATCACGTAACACACAAATCTTAACACTGGCAACTAATTCCAAATGAATTAGGCTTAAACTTTATCTCAAATAAAACGCGCTTTTATAAACTTTTACACAATAACTATCACTTTGCTTCACTAGAATAATCACTAATTTGCCTTAACGTAATGTTTTACGCGACCTAAGTGTGTGTGTACCTATAGCTGCTAAGCCCTAGTGTTCTGTACCTGGTCTCAAAGTTTCCACCACGAATCTTTGAGGTGTGTGTGAATGTGGCAAAGTTAACCTACTCCTAACGCCCTAGCTGGCGAGAAACCGGGCCTACAGGTTAGGAAGGTTTCTCACAATAGGAAATGTAAGGAAAGGAAGGTATTTGGTCGCCCCCGAAAGAGGAATTCCACAAAGCTTTTGCTGAGAGTCTGGCGGGAAAACCAGAACCCTATTCTAGGTCCACTTCGACGGTCCCAAAGCTCCGTGAAACTCGTTTCGGCGCTGCGGTACTTGTTAGCTATTCTGTTCAACCACTGTTCCTCCTTGGTTTAGAAAGACTAGGTAATTCTGAAACCAATTAGCAACCGCAGTATCCCAAACTAGCTTAGAGCCCAGTACAAAACTCTATTAGGCCCGAATGCCTTTAAGCTCGGTATGCGAACCGATATCTCACAATTAACCACAAAGAATCTTACAAAGATCAAAAATCACTCAGACACTGAACTTGTCCTATAACACAAGTCGAAGAACAATGTCTCTCGTGAGCATGACCGTGCAGCAAGACGCCTTGTGACCAACTGTCCCGTTTGTCCCTCGGAACTACATTATATAATTACGCAATGTGCATTTTGACGCTAAGGTGCCAAAAAAACCCCACGCTTCGAAAGGGCCGACGCTTTGCTTATCGCTTTGCACGTGTTCAAATCGTTTCACACAAAAGAATAGAAAAGGACAGACTTCTCCCAAACTTTAAACTTTTTACAGTTCCTTTTCCAAGCAAAATTGACCAATATTGAAACGTTATACCTCCTTTGTTTTTATTTAGGAACTGAGTATATACCTAGATGTGAATAAGCTCTGAAGCCTTTGTCTTTCTTGCGAGATACGATTCGTACACTCAACTTATCATCTAAACGCATGGCAACTTATTCTACAATTATATCTAATTGCATTCGCAGTTTATAAGCGTCTTAATTAAGTACTCTTAATAGGAGGATCGACCATTAGTCTTTTGACCAGACCTTGTTCCGTACTACATGGATATATCTTTAGAGCTGATTTATTGTTTTAAACTTCCACAATAATTGATTAATAAATATTTAAAAGGTTGAGCTATCTTCATTACACGAGATCGCTCTAGATGGTTTACCTAGTAAACAAACATCCTTTTTTTTCTGTCAATCGCTTTCTAATTCTGCGAAGACCCTGCCCTTTTGTCTTAAGTTGCACACGTGCAAGGCCACTTACGGTTCCTTGTGCCTTATGCAAGTTTTAAAGCATCTTTAGTTTTTTTCTACAATTCAATATTTTGTTTTGCGTGTTGATTTTTTTAGAATTATGTCTATTAATAAAATATAAGGGGCTTATTGATATGTTTACTGGTGGTTTGCACCACCACAATAAGTACAATCTAAAAAAGTAATGCTGAATCCATGTAATTACGACGAAAAATATTGTTGAACGAATCGATATTGGCAAAAAACCTTTGAATTTAGATATGTGAGGTGATTTTCAAGTGAAGATAGATGGATGAAGATAGATAGATGGATGATTTTAAGATGAAGGGATGAAGAGTGACATGGGCTACTTTGAGGCAAACCGAATTCCACGCGAACTAAGCTGCGTGTGATCCTAGTTTAAAATTAAAAAAAAACTCTAGAGCAAATTAAATAGTTTTCATAATAATTTATTATAAGTACCTAAACTGTGGGTATAGCAATACGGGTCGAGCAAAAAGTATATTTCGAATCTTTCGAACATTGCTCGGGTTTGTGATCACCAATCCGCGTTAGGCAAGCGTGGTGATTATGCCTAATCCCATCATACTTAGTAGCGATAACTTGATTTCTGATGAGGAAGCCTTTGCCCTGCAGTGGGACAGTACCTACATAGGCTAATACTTAACTTAACTTTTAACTTGATTTTTATGGTAGTAGAAGCACCGTCTTACCATAGTATGATACACTTTGAGGCACATCTTATACAAACGTGCCCACTTTAAACGCGAAAAATTGATTCACGCCAAAATGGCCGCTTTTGGCGTGAATCAATTTTTACGGAACAAAAACAGACCCAACACTTATTTATAACGGATTTAATAAATAGTATAAGAGTTTGCCGAGAGATTGTAACCCCGACGTTATTTAAAATAGATCCAGCTTAGTAGCTAAAAATTAAAATCGAGTGGCGTCGCTAGTGTGCCCTACCCGTCACCTTAAAGGAGTGATACATCTTATTATGTCTAGAAAAACGGCAATTTTATACTTTAACCCCTATTATCTAAGTAGGTATATCGACGATGATGTGTCAATACCTCCTATCTAACAAATTAACTGAAATTAATTATCAACCTTAACATCAATAACATAAGGAAGTAATTTTCTCGAAACATCTTGTTAGATAGGAGGTATTACATATATTTTACATGCCTTAAAATGTTTGTTTTTTTTTGTGTTATATTTGATAACATTGCACAATCATAACTAGCTTTGTATTCGATGAGAACCGTTGGGAGAGGTTAAGAGAATAAAAAGGCAAAAGATTTGATAGCTCCATAAAAATACCTATCATAAAACATTGATATCTTTGGGATAATGTAATAAGCATTTACTACCCAACTTGCGAAATGAGGTTATCCTAACCGATCAAAAATAGCTTTGGCTATCTCAGCCATGTTGATTTTGTTAAGAACCTACAGTTTTACGATGTGCATATTTCTACTATTAGCTCGTCGGTGAGGGAAAACCGTGTCGTTGCCGTGTGGTCCCCGGCAGAGTAGAATAGGCCAACCTCACTCTTACCGAGGTGTCGTAAAAGGCGACTAAGGTAAAGCTGCTGGCATGATCATCAGCACCCAGAGAAGGAAAGCTCTGTATTTATATCAAAACTCTCGCCAACCCATCTGCCAAGCGTGGTGAGTATGGCAATTACCCCTCATGTGATTGAGGGAGGCCCGTGCCCCAGCAGTGGGGACTTAAATGGACTGACGATGACGATGATGAGGGAAAACAGGAAACCTGTACGTTTCGGATAGTTTCTGAAACGTGTAACCACGATTCAGTTAGTCTGATTTTCCTGTTAGAGGGTTGCGAAGGTCAGTCAGACGGCAGTTGCTTCATTGTAATTACTAGGTTTCCCAAATGCTGAATCACGGTACAAGCGTACCCCAGGCTCCAAAGTGACAGCTTTGGATGCAACCGGGAATCACACGTTAATATGAGATGAAGTTTTACGATTTGTTCGTTTTTTGTGACTGTAGGCAAACGAGCTCACTCTTACCGAGGTGTCGTAAAAGGCGACTAAGGTAAAGCTGCTGACATGATCATCAGCACCCAGAGAAGGAAAACTCTGCATTTGTATCAAAACCCTCGCCAACCCGTCTGCCAAGCGTGGTGAGTATGGCAATTACCCCTCATGTGATTGAGGGAGGCCCGTGCCCCAGCAGTGGGGACTTAAATGGGCTGATGATGATGATGATGATGAGGCAAACGAGCAGACGGATTTACTGATGGTAAGCGCCTCAACGACTGGCGAGCGCCGGACGCGCGCGCTGTCTCCAAGACAAATTCAAAGGTATAAGTCAAAACCATTTTTTTGCGAATAGGTAGGTAAAGATAGATAGATAGTTATTCTTTATTGCACAAAAAAAAGAAAAAAGTGTGATACAACAACAACAGACAGTACAATAAGGCGGTCTTACCGCTTGTAGCGGTTTCCTCCAGACAACATTTGGGTAGAGGAAGGAAATAAAGTAGGTGGTAAGCGTAAGGTAGGTTATAAATAGATATATCCGTTTCAATCAATGATACTAAATGCAATTTATAGATCTAGAGGTCCCAAAGGCCAACGATAAAATGGCCGAGATTTAGCTAGAGAGGGTATCTGAACTCCGTCAACTTTCGAGGTATTAGAGGTAAATGAGTTTGTAACTATTGGCATCAAACTAGTATCAGCGATAGAGGGTACTAGCTAAGGGCAGGGCTAGATATGTAGCGGGTCAGGTAATTTGAACCTAATAGGTAAGAAATCTCTCAATGCCTCTTGCATACTGGTGTGGTGGGTGTCCATGGGCGGCGGAAATCGCTTACCAGTGATTCATCTGCTCGTCTGCCGCTTAAGTATCATCATCATATTATGATGAAGGTACACTTTTATTCGCTATCAGTCCACATACACCCACTACTGAGTATATGTCGCTTCCTTATTTCACCTCTCTCGGTCACCCGCCAACCTTATCCACTGTTTCCACGCCACCTTCACAAAAAAGAGTATTCAGCCTAAGGCGTATTAGAGGTAAATGAGTTTGTAAGTATTGGCATTAAACTAGTATCAGCGATAGAGGGTACTAGCTAAGGGCAGGGCTAGATATGTAGCGGGTCAGGTAATTTGAACCTAAAAGGTAAGAAATCTCTCAATGCCTCTTGCATACAGGTGTGGTGGGTTTCCATGGGCGGCGGAAATCGCTTACCAGTGATTCATCTGCTCATCTGCCGCTAAAGTATCATCATCATATTATGTTTAAGGTACACTTTTATTCGCTATCAATCAACATACACCCATTACTGAGTATATGTTGCTTCCTTATTTCACCTCTCACGGTCACCCGCCAACCTTATCCACTGTTTCCACGCCACCTTCACAAAAAAGCGTATTCTACCTAAGGCGTATTAGAGGTAAATGAGTTTGTAACTATTGGCATTAAACTAGTATCAGCGATAGGGGGTACTAGCTAAGGGTAGGGCTAGATATGTAGCGGGTCAGGTAATTTAAACCTAATAGATAAGAAATCTCTCAATGCCTCTTGCATACTGGTGTGGTGGGTGTCCATGGGCGGCGGAAATCGCTTACCAGTGATTCATCTGCTCGTCTGCCGCTTAAGTATCATCATCATATTATGATGAAGGTACACTTTTATTCGCTATCAGTCCACATACACCCATTACTGAGTATATGTCGCTTCCTTGTTTCTCCTCTCTCGGTCACCCGCCAACCTTATCCACTGTTTCCACGTCACCTTCACAAAAAAGAGTATTCAGCCTAAGGCGTATTAGAGGTAAATGAGTTTGTAACTATTGGCATTAAACTAGTATCAGCGATAGAGGGTACTAGCTAAGGGCAGGGCTAGATATGTAGCGGGTCAGGTAATTTGAACCTAATAGATAAGATATCTCTCAATGCCTCTTGCATACTAATAAATATGTAGACATACTTTTTTTTGGTGACCCAGGGGAAATGCGTTACGCATGCTATGTCAGACTATATATATTATGTCGGACTCCCCCCTCATGAAGGCGGGGGTTTACCGACTAAAACACTTGGGTCTCTCCCTCATCGTCCATAGTGGGATAAGTCGTGGGCCATGGTACGAAACCTACCAATATTCTTCATCATATTCAGCATAAGGCGTATTCGCGGGTAGCAAGACCCCGACCAAACGTTTGGGTAGAACATGATATCGAGCTGGATTTAATTAAATTGTATGTAGTGCCGGCGCTGAAAGTGACCGTTTAGGGAATTTACAACCAGATGTGTGTTACTTTAATTTAAACTAACTTATCTTCACACTTTGCCCTTCAATGTGTCTCGTTGGTTCAGTCTGTAATTTATTTAACGTAACATAACACCCATTGCCGACCCATTTGGATCAGTGGTAGTGAACGCTGCGTCTGGTGCAAGGGTTGCGGGTTCGATCCCCGCACAGTACAAACATTTGTGTGCATGAATATGTTTGTTTGTATTGGTCTGGGTGTTTCTATGTATTATAAGTATGTATTTACAAAATAAAAGTATTATATGTATATATTTGTAATTCCGCTGTTGGTTCTGATATCCGTAACACAGGTGCTTGAGCTACCTATCTCGGAGTCAGATCAATGTATGTGATGTTGTGAAATATTTATTTATTTATAACACCGGTATTTTTTTTTCGATTTTATGAAGAAGCTACATAGTAAAATTAATACTGGCGAAGTATAATAGGCCTTAAAATCATAAAGCTCCTTTAGCAAGTTACATCAACAATAGGTATACACGAAAAAAAGACTTTCCATACAAAATAACATAATCCACCCAGCAATAATGTATGGTACAGCGGTTTTGTTTCGCTTAAATAAATATTGTTGATCGTACTGGGGTTATATTCATGATATCTGTTATGAAGGCTTCGGGATTTTTGACGATAAAATATATCGGTGTATAAAATGTAAGTACTCTGATTTAGTGTTTTAGAAAGTCGTCCTTTAAGTATCGCAGACAAATATCTATTTTTTTCAAATTCAAATTAAAATGTACTTTATTGCGAATGAAGGCACAAAAGATGTTACATTTATCATGTGTTCGGCTACATTTTGCCTTACAAGACTTGCAATAGTATCGAGTGTAAATTATATGGATGATTATTTCCATTATTATCAAATTTATAATTTTAATTTAGGTATCTAAAATCTGTCTTTAAATCACATAAGAACACATTATATTGCATTGTACTACTATTTGTATTATTGATTGTTTTATTGTGATGCACTGAAGTTTGTCCATAATGCAGGATTTCGTCAGCATAATAGCAAATACAATAACAATTTGCTCGTAAACAAGATATCAAAACCAGATAAACGTTCACTTAACTCATGAGAAAGTGTAATAATTTTAATTTTTAACTCTCACAATTCTCTCAGCTGTTCGATATTATGCAAATACAAAGATAACCTTAATCGTAATCTTAAATCTATCTTCATCATATAAATCAAAACAATCACCTTTCACCTTTTCTTTTGATGTTTTCGTTGATCGTTAAAATAAGGGATGCTATGAAAATACGTCACTGTAACAGAAACTATCGAATTCCGGATAATAAAACAATATCTGTTACCAAAGTAAAAGTAAATAAAGTATCATTCTATACATAAATATTGGGCATAAGCTTCAATCATAAAAATTACGTCATTGCTACTATGATGGGATGAGGCTAGATCCTCACGCTTTCCTAATGAGGATTAATTGGTGGTCACAACCCCGAGCTATTTTCTAAAAATTCGGGACATACATACTTTTTGCTCGGCTCGGGGATCCGAACACTGGCGGGGGACAGTTCCATGCACTCGACATTGAAGTCGACTTAGGGGTTTATATAGACGAATGTATGAATACTCTAAATTCGACTTCAATGTGCTCGGGAATAGGCCCTCAATAGCTGAGATCGCGGTCACCGGGTCGTGTTAGGTGCCGCTACTTAACATTAGGGTATGTTATCAAACCTATCTTTAACCATTACCGAGACACATTTTATGGGCATATACTATGTATATCTCACTTAAGTTATCAAAAGGGAATTAACACTGATATTATATGTATACACATTGGTAGTATCGAACGAGCGCGAAACGTCGAGCCAATATTTACTACACAAGTTATTTCCCGTCTGATCATTATAGTTATATGCAACGAAAACTAAAAAACTTCAATTTTTCATTCATACAAACGCGTCGTCTAAAGTGAGGCAATGCGGGCCTGAGCTTTTCCCGGTACTGTTACCGGTACACATGCATATTTTCGTGCTTAAAGCATGATAATAAGCATGATAATTTTAAGGATGCTCCAAAATCGCACGCCATTAGATTTTTAAGCATGCTAACATATGACTAATAGCATGCTTATTGATAGCAAAAATGGACAGGTCATTAAGCATGCATCATATTTTGGCATGCTTTTTAAGCATGCTACAAATAAGCATGTGTAAGTCTAGCGCATTATTATCTTACTCTATGGTTTTACTTCGCCGACACGCACACAAAAAAGGAAGTTATGTTGTATTTACGAGCAGACTGAGCCGTTTTGCCGTAGTCAAGTGCCTCACTTATATTGCGCGCACACGGTTTCTAGGCTTTATTGGCGTTATAAAAAAATCTATGGATTAAATATTATGTCCATATCAATAGCACATGAGGCAGAGGCCAAGATTCCCTTCGGGTCGCTGAACCATGTCCAGATTCTTCAGAACTGTCATATTATAATTTATTATCATTAACGTCACTGTGAAACTGTGACGCAACACACCCACTTCATTATAATTCATTTTCACCTATACAACACAGTACAATTTGTAACAGTGTAGTAAATATTCATCTTGCTTTTTAACCATATTAAAAAAACATCTTCTCATACAAAATTACCATATTGGCCATAATCTGGTCATTTCGTGATATTATTTTGAGTTCCTAGGGGAAACGTTTTTGGTTTTAAAAGTTAAATGCACCTTGAGAAGTTTTAAAGACGGCTGTAAAAGAGCACATTGTCATAGTACTACTTCATTTATTTATTTCTGGCAAACTTTACAGCATTTCAAAGTTCATGCAAAATACTTAAAAATTCATAGCTTAGATGACAAAAGCCTATCTAAGTTTTCACATTTTACTGTAATGAAACTTGTAGGTCTAAAACTAAATAAAATACGTCCATATTTTACTCCAAAAAGAATTCTAAGATCGTTGGTACTTAGATTTATTTTGACCAATTTAATGAAAAATAACATTTTTTTTATGTGATAAGTGGCATACGAGCAGACAGATCACCTGTTGGTGAGCGATTGCCGCCACTTATAGTGGAGTCACAAGTGCTCTGCCAACTTTAACCCCCCTTTCCCTTTCCCCCGGATTGGGCATCCGGTACCCTCACTCACTCAGCGAAACACAACACAGTGCTGCTTCACGCCGGTTTTCTCTGAGGCCGTGGTATCACCCTGGTCGAGCTAGCACATTCAATCCTAAGCGTGGCTCTCTCACGGTCGTACTCTCCATAGTCCTATTGTATTAATTAAGCAAGCACATAAGCGGAACGATAAATCCTCACTAAATTCAACTGGAAACTCTGCAAGGGGATGCTAGGCCTGTTTATGAGTAAGATATTGTGTTCGATAAGATTTAAATTGAGAAATGTTCAATCATGTCCAGAGTTCCCTCACTGTCCTTATTCCACTATGCTGATGTTTTCGTAGCAACGACAAATATGCCAAAACAACAGGATATTTATGCTTGAATGCGCCTCATAATTTTGTGCGCATAATAAAACCGTAAACTATTTAAGTCATCATAATAAATGTTTATTTTCGCTCGTAAACTTCGGCCGATTGTGAAATTTTTATTTTAGGTAGCTAATTTGGGAGAAGAAGTAGGTATCAGAAGTATATTTGGTAATATCGACTGAGTTTTTAGATGTTTATTTGCTATCTCGTGAAGAAAAACTTATTTTAGGGTATTACACAACCAAATTCAAGGTGTTACTTAGTTAATCGATGATGTCGCTCAAAGTTGATAGAAGTTTATCGATCTTTCCATAAAATGTCACGAGTCAGTGGTTATACACCGTTATTTTTTTATCGTTTACATCCCGAAAACCACATAGCAGGTATCAGGAATGAAATCCATTTAGCACATTAGATCAAAAAAATAAGCGAAAAACAAAATCAGCTGTTCCATACATTATTACCTCACGTGGACACTCACGGCTGGACTAGTCCACCGGTTCAAAGTCGCTCAAAGAGCTATGGAAAGGGCTATGCTCGGAGTATCTCTGAAGGACCGCATCAGAAATGATGTAATCCGACAGAGAATAAGACTCACCGACATAGCCCACCGAATTAGCAAACTGAAGTGGCAGTGGGCTGGTCATATTAGCCGCAGAACTGACAACCGTTGGAGCCGTAAAGTCCTTGAGTGGAGACCGCGACGCGGTAAGCGTTGTGTAGGACGCCCTGCGACAAGATGGGATGATGACATTCGAAGGCTGGCTGGTGTGGGCTGGATGAGAGTGGCCGAAAATCGGGAGCAGTGGCGTGCATTAGGGGAGACCTATGTCCAGCAGTGGACGAGTGTGGGTTGCTGATGATGATGATGATACATTATTACCTAGAGGATATTCTATTTGGTATTGGAACAGCTTATTTCTATGTCTGGGTGTTTTATAAGTATGTATTTACAAAACGCCCTGTTGTTCTAGGGGTTAGATTCCCGGGTCGAGCGAAAAAGTATGTTTCGAATTTTTCGAACATAGCTCGGGTTTGTGATCACCAATCCACATTTGGCAAGCGTGGTGATTAAGCCTAATCCCATCATAGTAGCGATAACTTGATTTCTACGATGGAGGCCTTTGCCCTGCAGTGGGACAGTTTATAGGCTTATTAAAAAAATACAAAAGAAAAGTATTATATGTATATATTTGTAATCCCACTGTTGATTCTGATACCCGTAACACAGGTGCTTGAGCTACCTATCTCGGAGTCAGACATATGTATGTGATGTTATAAAATATTTGTTATTTATTTATTTATTTTCTTTTCGCTTATTTTGTTGATTTAACATACTCAACTCTGTATTCAGATTGGTTTATTAGTGTTAGCTAGCGTAAGTGTCAGCTTGCCGAGTAACTGCATTGCGGTAACTCGCACTATTTGGAAGTCACTTACGAGTTACTCGCACGAGCGAGCTAGAAAGTAGCTCGCATTACAAACCGTGTAAGCCAGTCTTTCGTTTAAATTTATTTTATGTTTTATGTTATTTATTTATTAAGGTTTACCGTGCTGTAGGTGAATAATTAAAAAATCTTCGATAGTTGAAAAGACGATAAGTACATTTTCTTGTTTAGCTGGCAGTTTCAAAGCGCCTTGTTGCAGTCTTCATCAAAAACTGTTTAATTTTCCATTTCGTTCGTTATGTTAGTGCAAAACTCATTTATTCTCGTCCAAAAACAAGTTTCCGAAGTGAGTTCCGCTCGTCGACGCGCCGTCGCGCGGAGCTCTGGAGAGCGGCGTCTTTGTCTCAAAGGGCTTGAGCACTTGTAACGTTTTGCCCTGCGGCGGTCGCGCCGTATATAAAACTAGAATTGTTTGTCACTGTGAGCTAAGACATTTTTTTTTACTGGGTTCGTCCATTGTTATTGTCTTCCTTCTTTTAGCGTTAATCCCTTTTCTATACGAGGTAAACTTAGGTCATGATCTAGGATTTTGCAGGTCTGGGGCAGGTTAAATCCTCGTGGATTTTCTCCACTAGCTTAGGAAGGAAGCTTTTTTTTCTTTTTTAAATATGAGAGGTGGCAGACGAGCAGATGGATCACCTGATGGTAAGCAATCCCGCCGCCCATGGAGGACACCCGCAACACCAGTGGAGTCACAAGTGCGCTGCCAACCTTTTCCCCTTTCCCCCCCATTGGGCCTCCGGTAGCCTCACTCACACGGCGAAACACAGCGCAGGCGCTGCTTCACGCCGGTCTTCTGTGAGGCAGTGGTATCACTCCGGTCGAGCCGGCCCATTCATGCCTAAGCGTGGCTTAGTATATAGATTAGCTTCTTTGTAGGAGGAAAACGTCCCAGATGAAGTTTACCCTATATATAATCCAATCAAACCATTTTAGGTTGTCTATTGAATCCGGGGTCGGCGGTATTCCCCTGTGAATCAGATGTTGCAACACAGGGGTACTTTAGGGACTCTCATATCTTTTTTTGGCTGACCCCGCCAGTGCCAATGCTGCCAGCCCAAAGTGCAATGACCACACGTCGGCGCTGATGGTCGGCGCCGCCTTATGTACACCCGACCGTTTGGAGATGGCCGGGTAGTATGGGGCTCTTCACTGGGGAGCTCCAAAGCCCACAAAAAACATCCGGGACATTTCCTTGCTACGTCCGTGTGTGGTGGACTACGATAACTACGAAACCAGTTTTGTGGCGTACCGATTTTTTATGCCATTGTCCAAAAGTCATTGAACAAATGCTGTTCATGCTACCAACCATAGAGGTAGTTAAGGGGATGTAAATAATTATTTACCGATACACCCTGAATAAAATAAGACCACTTAAAGGTACTCGTATTGAGCCACTGTCAGTTCTGTGAAGGGTTGATGTGGTAACAACTAGCGCTTATTTAGGCTGTGAGGGTAAGCTTAAATGCCAGGATGGGGTAAAAACGGATGGGGTTAAATGCCAGGTTAATAAATGATGAATAAAATATGGGTTGTTAAAGACAACCAGTTGTAAGGAGGCGTACATTCAGGCTAATTCGTTAAGTCGCGAAGGTATCGCCGCCAATTGATTTATATTATTTTTTCAATTACATTTTTCACTAAAAGTAAAAAGTTGTATCAGCCTATATCTTATCCCACTGTAGGGCAAAGGTTTCCATCATAGAAATCAAGCCATCGCTACTATGATGGGGTTAGGCTTGATCACCACGCATGCTTAATGCGGATTGGTGATCACTGATCACAATCCTGAGCTATGTTCGAAAAATTTTCGAAACATACCTTCGCTCAACCCGGGGATCGAACCCAGGACCCCGAGATCACGGCCTGGTAGTTAAACCACTAGACCAACGGGGCGGATTACAATTAATAAAGATCATTGGCTGCGCTAGTTTCATCAATTCCTTACTTTAACGAATCACCCAGAATCTACGCCTCCACTATAACCATTCGTCTGTAGCAACCCATATTTTATTCATCATTAAATAATTATCAGACTATTAAACTTGCCCCATTCTGGCATTAAGGATTACACCCATCTTAATTCGACTAATTGAATCATCAAATATTAAGGAGAAAGTACCTTAGTTTAATTTTCTCGCTGCACGCCTTGGGGACGTCGGGAGAAGTAAATAGGGACGTATTTGTTGACAAACACACTTGATGTATTTAATTTCCTTATTCGCGCACGTGCCATCTGTGTTAAGCCATAGGTAAAGGCAAGAGTCAACCGATTGATTGATTGACTGGTGAGCCCCCTCAAGCAGTGATGTGTCTCCCTCTCCTTGTGATGACGAGGAATGACGAGGTGCACACAACACCTTTACCATGGTGAGTGTTTCGAATAGGAGTTATGAGTTAATACCCGCTGCTGAATTCCACCACCGTAATACACGCCGTAAACTAGGATATACCCGTACCATCTGGATGGCTGGAGGTACACCACCGTGCGCTTTACATGTCATTTTTGGCCACGCACCTCCTATTGTGGAATCAATTTCCCGCAGCGGTATTTCCGAACCGGTACGACATTGCGATCTTCAAGAAACGAGCCTATACCTTCCTAAAAGGCCGGAAACGAATCTCCAGTCGCCTTTTACGATACGTCAGTAAGAGTGAGGGTGGCCTATTCTACTCTGCCGGGGACCACACGGCTAGACTTAGTTATGTCACGGTAACGATTAGTGAGTAATTATGTAGGTATGTACAATGTAAGTAGGTCTAAAATGTAACAAGGTGAATGATTTTTTCGCGGAGGAATAAATTATACTATAAGCAATTATGTCAATTTATGACCATCCTATCAGAGATGTAACACCTAATGTGACATCATCAGTATTTGTCGGCCAGTATTTCCGAAGATTTATTGTCAATCTTCAAGATTCTTGATAACACTCTTCAGATGTCTACATACTTAAGTTCTGTATTTTGTGTATTAAAGAATATGTAGGTATCATCTATCTATCTTTAGGTACCTATGTAGTAGATACCTACCCATAATGTGAAAAAAAAGAGCGATAGTAGCCCGTGCATTTTTAAACAAGAGGTCGACGTTTTTTATGTGATTATATGGCAGACGAGCGGACGGATCACATGATGGTAAGCGACTGCCGCTGCACATGGACACCTGCGACACCAGAGGAGTCACAAGTGCGCTGCCAACCATTAAACCCCCCTTTCTCCCGGATTGGGCCTCCATACCCTCACTCACGCAGCGAAACATAGCACAGTGCTGCTTCACGCCGGTTTTCTGTGAGGCCGTGGTATCAGTCCTGTCGAGCCGGCCCATTCATGCCAAAGTGTGGCATGAATGAATGAAATGAATTTTAACAATAAAACATTAAATTATACTAACACTTAATCCAAATTTAAAAATAAATAAACCTGACTGACAATGATTCATGAATATCCTAGTTAACAATTTGATGACTCTGAAATTTACATGACACATATACCTTCACACTTAAAAACGTTTATCTAGCAATACTACGAAACACCTTACAAAGTCTATAATTACCTAATAAAATAAAATTAGTAGGCACTGAACATAATTAAAAATATAAGCTATTTATAGTAAATATAAGTACACTAATTAAATAATGGTGATATTAGGCGCCTCCGTAATCAATCGATCGAATATATCGATTTTCGGCCATTTTTCTAGCAGGGCAGTGAATGTCACCAGTTTTATGATTGGACTGTTTTTTGTAGTGCAGGCAAGTGGCACATTTTGGTGGCTCGGCCTTCTTTGATGATGATGATAGACTGCTAAAATTATAACCCTTCCTTTTTGCCTTTCCCGTAGTCGGGTAAAATATTGTAAAGTAAAGTAGTAGGTGTAGGTACAGTTGGCATCCCGGAATGCAGATTCACAAAGTTTGTCTTGTTCAATTTGCATACGGAGGAGCGGGACAGATCGAATTAGGTTAACTACAAGAAGGTAGATATTGAATCCGGAAAACTTGCGATTCCAGGAGAAACAGTCGGCGGCAGTTGGGAATTGGATAGAATCGAGCAGGGAACATTACTTGTGCTTGCCTTGTATGGTTGTAAGTGCGAAAGAGTTGAATTGACGCGTAAAAAAAATCAGAACTAATGTCTTCGACACCTTCATTTAGAACATTTGTATAGACCGACCAAGATCAGAAGGCACATCAGTGACATTGACAGGGGGCGTTGTAAGACTTTTGCCACGTGCCAAATAACCGTGATCAGAATGTAGTATAAAGGAAGTTGGTTCAGCAGTCGATCCTCATCACTTCACGCCACAGTCCACAGGGTAATTTATGGTGTAAGAACCACCAAACGCAGAACTGAACCTTGGCCTTTCAAACCGGAACGCCAATGTCAACGATTTTGTGGGAATCAAAATACGGGTGATTTATCTGAGCAATCAATCTAAATGCTCTGTTATATTGAACAACAGGTGAATTATTGGCTTACCCGTCGATTCGAACACATCAACAGACGTGTTGTTTGATGGATTTGTTCGAAATCAGAGCATTGAACAAATATGTAAAAGAAAGTTTAAAAAAAAAACAAAAATTAACTTTTTTTAAACTGACGAAAAGAAGTGAAGTGACTGTTACGACTTAGGGACCTTCAAGAGAAGAGCGTACTCTTTTTTAAAAAGGCCGGCAACACATTAGCGATCTCTCTGAATTCGCTTATTTTCATGGGCAGATTTGATTACTTTCCATCAGAAGACTCGCTTGCTCGTTTCGTCCGCCTTAGCATAAAAAATATAATATAAAGTTACTTCAAATCTAAAAGGATTTGTAAATTGCACAGGTTATTTACCGATTAAGCCTCATCATCACTCACAGAAATCAGAACTTTTTTTTATTGCGGAAAATAGGCAGACGAGCAATGCGGCCCATCTGATGGTAAATGGTAAACGCCGTTCATAGACATCAACAATGCCGGAGCACAGACATACTGTTGCCTACCGTGAAAGAAGAACTCTTTTCAAACCTCGTGTAAAAAAAGGACATGTAGCGATCAGGGAACACCGCGGCTGGAAGCTCATTCCTCTACTGGGTGTTGCCTTACGAATGCCGCCCGTATATAGACACCAGTTACAATCGTTTACAATCAGGTGATCCATCAGCTAGTCCGCCACCTACCACATTAAAAAAGTCTATCCATATAATTCAGTTACTGTTCGTTACATGATTAATGTACTAGTTACTATGTGAATACGAACACAGCCTCTAAATTAGCTAAACACAGTTGTCGCGATGACGCCGCGCGTGAATTACGGTAATGCGATGAATGCGATAGAAATGGCACAATTAGTGAATGGGAGATTTAAGTCAATATAAATTATACAGGTAGGTACAGGTTGCTTTAACTCATCATGATGGGTAAAATAGAGGAGAGGCGACGCGTTGGAAGAAAGAAGTGATGGCTGCTTAATATATTTTGACCGTGGGAGAGCCACGCTTCGGCATGAATTTGCCGGCTCGACCGGAGTGATACTCTTATCAAACACTTATCATAACCAAGTAAGGCTCTTGACGTTTCCAAACATGATAGAGGGCGCCACTGTGCTGACGCTCCGACATATATAATATATATACTGAACTGGCATCACATCTGTGGAACGGCTGTTTCATCTCGCAATGAACAGAAAGAATTTTGGAAAGCTACAGGCTAACTTTCAGAACTGAAAGTGCCATTCAACGAAGAAGAGAAATTAAGTATTACTCCGCTAGGGAGTAGCAATGTAATAATAGTGCAATTTACTCCTTCCAGTGGCGTAGAATAGGTGTCTATTTTTCCGTCCTCTTTTCTACTTGTGAAGAATATAATATTAATAAAAATACCATGTCCAAAATAATCTTAGATGATAAGAATCGATAAAAAAACCGCCTTCAAAAACCTCGAACTAAAAAGTGTAAAATAATATTTCTAACACATTTATAACAGGGAATTCAAATACACATTATATAACAGTACCACTTGAGAAAAGGTGTTACCGAAGTTGGCGCCCAATACTATCTTGTAATTTAATACAACATTCAATTATTCAACAGGGATTAGGCGCTCAGCAGAGCCACAATATTAATACAGTCAGGCGCAAATACTGATGCAGTTTAGAAAAAAGATATAACATTTTATATGGACACAAAAACATTACGTGTCCATATTAAATTTTAGAGTTCCCCTCAATTTTTCCAGGATCCCATCATCAGATCCTGATATCCTGATCATAGTACCAATCCGGGACGATCTACTGCCCAACTCGTAGTACTCGAGTAATCGGCAAACGAACATAAATTATATATATATATAGTATATATATATAGTATATATATATATATATATATATATATATATATATATATAATATATAATATATTATATATATATTATATATATATATATATATATATATATATATATATATATATATATATATATATATATATATATATATATATATATATATATATATATATATATATATATATATATGTCGAATTGAGAACCTATTTTTTTTGATGTCGGTTAAAAAGTATTAATGAATGAAAAAAATTACAGTATGGGTATGTCAAATAACAAAAGTTACAACTTAACATTCATCCAAATATAGTTGTCGGTTTGGTTGGATTGGAACTGTGTCGCACTTGTGTTACGGATTATCAGACCAAAAGATATATTATATTTAGCAGTAAATCCCTTTTGAACTAAATTGCGTACTTATAAGCTAAGTTAAAACCGCACTGGTTTTTAAAGATTTCATGTACCTATAGGTTAAATATATGTACTTACCTACTGTATTTTATATGATAAATAAAAAAAGGAGAATAAGAATTTATGGTAGAGTAAAATCTATTTGTCAAAGTCATTTCTTATCAGACGTTAGGGGAGATACTGTTTGATTAATGTATTAACTCTGAGTATACCTACCCCGCCAAATTTTTACTCTCAAACCTTCTTAAGTAATGTAATGTAACTGCCCTGATCCAGACGTGACTGACTGAAAATATTCTTTATTTTTAAGAAGAGCGCTTCAGTATGCCTTGAACTCGTACTGCGAAGGTAGTTTCTAACCTCCAACATTCCTCATATTAGCTTGTAATTCCCAGTACGTCCAAAGCGGTCACTTCAGAGCCAGGGTGCGTTTGGACTATGATCCAGGATGATGGAAGATGGGATGATGACATTCGAAGGCTGGCTGGTGTGGGCTGGATGAGAGTGGCCGAAAATCGGGAGCAGTGGCGTGCATTAGAAGAGTCCAGCAGTGGACGAGTGTGGGTTGCTGATGATAATGATGATCCAGGATAAGGGAAATCTGGTAAATACAATGAAGCGTCTGCCGTCTGACCTTCGCAACCCTTAGGGGAACCAGACCAACTGGATCACGGTCACACGTTCAGAATTATTGTCTCATATGTGTCTTCAAGTTTGAGAAACTGCACGTCTCGTGCAGGTTTCCTCACGATGTTTTCCTTCACCGCCGAGCTTATGGTAGAAATGTGCACATAGATTTGAAAATAAAGAAGTGTATGATCGGATTCGAACCACGACCCCTCATAGGGTAGACCCTATTTTTTGTTGTCTCTGTGGAAATGCGGCTTCTGCGAAGTGCTATCCAGGGACATCTTTAGGCATACCCGGTCGACAGGGGTCAGCATGGATTATATTGGGTTTTATTAGGCACGGGCTATATTGGGCTCTCCTCTGGGAAGATAACCTAGAAGCATACCAACTAAAACTAGGTTCCACCAGAATACCAGCGCTGCTGCGGCACTGCAGATAATGCCGTAGCAGCAAATGCTGAGGTTGGGACCTGATTGACCACACACACTCACACCTCTTCTTGTATATCTACTACTTATCTTCCTTGTAACCATGTCGTGTCATGTGTAATTGTATCATAGGTAGGTACTTGTAATACTGTAAACTTGTTCTAAGTTATTTAATGTCGCTCTCTGTGCTGTGAATGTTGTGATGCTCAATAAATGTTTTTTCTTTCTTTCTTTCTTTCTTTCTTTCTTAAAACCACGGTGGCGCACCCTCATCGCCATGTTAAGGCAGGATGTGAGAATCCAGAGTAGCCTTGGCTCCATAACCTCCCAGGCACCATCTCGCTCCTAACTTAACCTTCAACACATTACGTAGTAATGTACCACACGCTACACCTGTCTGTTGGCGAACTGGTCACAGAATTCGCGTGCAGCCAGATACTAAATCCTTGAGAGGATTAGCGTGTCTGCGGTAGACGCTGAGACGCTGAGACACGGCATCGTCGGATCGATCGACTTTAGCACCATTTCCTCTGCGTGACTCGATCTTCAACTGTTAAATACAACTGGCTAGTGGAGATTTAAGTTTTAAAACGACATTGATGGAAATCTACTACTTACATACAGTTGAATCAAATAATAGGTCACATTTGATTGAGTTCATAGAGAGGTGACCTACTGAAAACTTCAATTAAAGTGAATAATCGATACGTTCTTCATACAAACGTGAATCGAATACAATAATAATGGAAAAGAAGTTATTAGTACTTTTATTTGGAAAAATGTGGATCGAAATTATTGAAAAGAAATAAAATAGTAAGGTACAATCCTAGATATCGATCCGCGGCCAGTTTCTTTCTTTTTCTTCAAAATCAAGGCACCTACATTGGGTGCCATGTATGGTTTTTCTGTTTATCAAGTTATTAATGTATTTATATTTTTTAACAACAGAATAATACGTTTTGATTTAATTCGAATTTGGATTTTCATTTATGGTTGAAATATCCTTCACGAGTAAATATTGTGTTCGGTCGATTATTTGGGGAAAATCCCTAGAGATTATAAAGAAAAAGGGTTGACAGATACAACACTGTACCAACGTTCAATTCTCTACAAAAGTAAATTTTTGATGAGTTTATAAATAGTTTAACAGAGAAAATTAATGGTGAAATTATCTGTTTTGTCTTTATTGCAATAAATAAATGCAAACAGCATGCAAAAAAGTAAAAAATGTGATTTTTAAACAGAGATAGATTGAAAAATTCAATGAACGTTGTTACAAGATTACGTTGTCGAATTTTGTTGAAGTGTTAAATTACATCTCACATCTCACAACATCTCATACGTTGACCTGATTCCGTACTAAGTAGCTCAAGCACTTGTGTTACAGATATCAGACAACAGAGGAACACAAATATATACTTAAATACACATATAAATGTGACCTTATTAGGTATTTTGGTCCAACTATTACAGTTCCTATATTTTTAGCACGAGAACTAAGTAAATTTTTGTACATGGGTACAAAAATTTATTTGTAGTTGATTAATAGTTGGACCAAATCATCATCATCATCAGCAACCCACACTCGTCCACTGCTGGACATAGGTCTCCCCTAATGCACGCCACTGCTCCCGATTTTCGACCACTCTCATCCAGCCCTCACCAGCCAGCCTTCGAATGTCATCATCCCATCTTGTCGCAGGGCGTCCTACACTACGCTTACCAAATCGCGGTGTCCACTCAAGGACATGGCTCATGGACCAAAATAATAGGTCAAATTTGACACTTCAACAAAATTGCTCCATAAAATGCTCCATAGCATCGATATAGAAAGAGAAAATATATTATATCGATGACGCGGAGCAACAACATTTGTAAATTTCTTAGATATATTTTTTAAGTGATTGGAGCAGGTGAGTAAACGGATCAACTGATGGTAAGCGATTGCCTCTGGGCCATGGGCACCAACAACAGTGCGATGCCAACCTTTACACTCGCCTTTCCCTCGAATTGGGCTTCCGGTACCCTCACTCACACAGTACAGACGCTGCTTCACGCCGATCACACAACACAGTACCAACAGTACATACGCTGCTTTTTTTCTGTACGGCCCTGGTATCTACAGTCGATCCAGTCCATTCATGCCAAAGCGTGGCTTTCAACTATTTATTTATTTACTTATTGAGGACAGCCAACAAATCTTACACTGAATAACCGTAAAAAAAACTTACATTAAAATATATGGTAAGTGTAGATTCAATTACAGGCTGCCACGACTTGCGAATGTGACATATAAAAACATACACATCTACATTAACCTAACCCCAAACTAAGTTGTGTTATTGGTGTCAGAATCAACAAAGAAACCACAAACACCTATCAGCAAAGATTTAAATATGTCTGATTCAAGAAAATATATAAAGAGGTAACGAAAAACCACCTTTTTCAAAGATTATTGGCTTGGTTGAATGTAAGTGCGTCGCGTCTTGGTAGATGACTATAGTATAAGTATATCCTAGCATTATATGTTATTTTTGTTGCGAGCGCACACACCGACATTGTTTAATACAAATAGCAAAATAAAACTAGCCAAACCCAAAAGAGGGAAAACCTACTGAGACATGAAATCGTCCTACGTACAAAATAACGATTCCATTAAACGAAATCGTCTCTTTCGTTTGTTTATAATTAACCGCAGGACAAACACGCGACTCCCGTGGGAATTCCGCGAACATCCCACCTGTTTAGCAGTCGAATTAATTCAGCTCATTTCAAGTTTCGTGGTGGGAGATAATTTCCCGATGGGTGAAATTTTGAGACTTTTCGCTGTTTATGATTGTTGTTGTTCATGGAAATGCCGATGAACTCATGAATAAGCCTTTTACCAAGTTAGGTCAATAATACTCAGTGGATAAGAGGATAAGTTGGATGATAAGAACACGTCTTATATATGGAAGGTCACATGTTCGAGTCTGAGCATCCTCCTCTGGATTTTACAAATGTACATACATATGTGCGTATTTCTACCAATTGAGGTGGTAAAACATCGTGAAAACTGCACGTTTCGAATATTTTCTCAAAGTGCTAAGCCAACATGCATCGCCACGAAACACACGCGTCGCTCCGCGCAACAAACAAATCAATAATTAATTGCAATTCTTTATTTATTATTTTATTGACATCTAATTTTAATTAGTTGATTTTATATAATTTGATTGACATTAGGACTATATGTATTTCTGTTAAATCTATATCTGTATTCCGTATTTTATTGTATATGATCCGCATGATGGTCGAAATAAATGTTTTCATTCATTCATTCAATAATAACCAAATAACGGTTTTCGTGCTCAAAATATTATAAACACATTTCTAGTCAAATGGGAGTAGCAATAAAATAGTAATTAAGAGGGATGCCCTTTATACATCTACTCAAGAAAAAAGAACATACCGTTATGATAATACAAAACACAACACAATACACAGCACAACACACACCAAAATACACACATTTATTATTCATACATAAATTTAGAAAAATACATATATTTTTTCGGCCGTGTGGTCCCCGGCAGAGTAGAATAGGCCACCCTCACTCTTACCGAGGTGTCGTAAAAGGCGACTAAGGTAAAGCTGCTAGCACGATCATCAGCACCCAGAGAAGGAAAACTCTGCATTTATATCAAAACCCTCGCCAACCCGTCTGCCAAGCGTGGTGAGTATGGCAGGCCCGTGCCCCAGCAGTGGGGACTTAAATGGGCTGATGATGATGATGATGATGAATATATTTTTAAGAGCACATATCTGCACATATAGTAGGTACTATAACATACATGGTGCAATTATAGCAGTTTATATTACAAGACTAGCAAAAAAGGCACGAATCCAGAGTCTGAGGTTGTACCATTCACTCAATAAAAAAAAATATTTTCTCCAAATTGTGGAGACCCACAATTGGTGGGATAATGATGCTGAAAGTGTAACTATGATCCTGTTGGATTGATTGGATTTTGATGACTCTCCCTTATCCCTAATAATTGTACTATACTATGTTAATTACCACCTTTGTAACATATGGAGAGCAATAAAGAATAAGAATGAATGTTGGTCTCGTTCCCCGTCAATATAATATATAATATTAATTAAATTTACGCAAATATTTTCCATCTTTGCCCAGTAAATCAGGATGGGATACGTTCTACCAAACGGGGGTTTTGATCGCATCCCCAGGGCAAGAGGCTTGTCGGAGAACACCGAAGCTCACTCCTTGAAGCCAGCCTGAATCAGGGCAAAGACGATTACCAGCGGGGCCACACGTGGAGGTCGATGCACCTTGGCTCCCCACAGGAATGCCCTAGTTTAAAAGGCTATCCATTTGGTTAACACTAAAAACACTCTTGAACTTGTTTTGTTCGCTACCCGCATGTGCCGCAGCTTACCTTTGCCATAATTTGTAATTCAAATATGTTCTAGTTTCAACAACACGACAGTTTCAGGTGATCCGGCAAACAACAAACCTATTTCGTTCGGCTGATGGTAAAAACCGGAATCAACAATGTTTTTAGCCACTTTTGGTGCAGACCGTACCTTAGCATCCTAATCAGTCTTATTTTAAGAATAAAACGATATATTGTAACAATATTATGGCAAAAATAAATTAAGTTAAAATATGTAAAATACAGGAGAACACACCGTGCGTAGCTCCCACACTAGGATAACCCTGCATCGTGGCCACCAACAAAACAGGAAGCGACCGATGTTTCCGAGTTTAAATAATAAAATACTTAAGACTATAATTATAATTAAAACTAAAAACGATTTGTCCATTTTTTATGTATAAATAAATTTTAACGCGTGCTTGAGGTTTATGAGCATGTACCTGTGTGTGTGTGTGTGTGTGTGTGTGCGTGCGTGCGTGCGTGCGTGCGTGTGTGTGTGTGTGTGTGGTTGTGCCCGCGTGGACCAAATGATGTTTTACGATACAAAATAGACATTTTCCCGTAGTCAATTGTGGATGTGACTGAATAAACATTATAGCACAAATAAAATTGGATTGTCAATGTTTTTTGAAGTGAAAAGTGGCAGACGTTTAGATACTAGACCACCGTTCTGAATGCCTCAAAAGATTAGAGACCAACTTAGGCAAATGGTATACTCATGATAGAGACGTAAGCCATTTTATTTTTAGCTTACAAAGGGGTTGACCCGACGCTAAGAAGTAGTCCAGCTTTGTAATAGCCCGGACCTGTGGTGCCTTTCGTTTTTGTGTCAATGACACTTCTGTAGATAACTGTTTGTTATAAACATATGTGCTTACAATATACTACTTTTTTATACACGACAGAGAAAGATCAGGCCAAGTTTTGTTTGTGTTTATGTATATGTGATGTTTTATTAAATTAAGTTGACGGTAGAAGGCCTAACACTAGCGACGCGATTTTATTTTTTAGATACTAAACCGGAACTATTAACAATTTAGGGGTTACAACCTCTCGGCAAACACCTATACTATTTATTTAATACTTACATACAGAATAATTGGGTACATACAGAATACCAGCCTCGACACCCCGACACATTCTGAGTATGTGCCTTTTAGGTGTTTTACTGTGTACTGTCATTATTTAAATGTTTAATGTTATTGTTATACACTGAATAAATATTTTTTTCTTTCTTTCTTAATAGGTACTTTTAGTTAACTGTTTGGTCTGCTTTTGCATATAACATTTTCTGTAATCTATTTATATAGTACCACACTAGTAAATAAATAAATAACAATTTCACAACATCACATAGATTGATCTGAATCCAAGATAGGTAGCTCAAGCACCTGTGTTGCGTATATCAGAGTCAACAGTGGGTTTACAAATATATACATATAATACTTTTCTTTTGTAAATACCTACTTATAATACATAGGAAACACCCAGACCAATATAAACATACCTATTCATGCACACAAATATTTGGACTGAGCGGGGATCGAACCCGCAACCCTTGGACCAAAGGCAGCGTTCACTACCATTGTTCCAAACGGGTCGTACATAGTACCTCCCTGCTTAGGCCTTAGAACTCCCACCGCTCCATTGTATTGTACATCCCTAAAAATCACCGTCAGCCATTGCCCGGCCAGCCAAGTTACACCCTCGATCTAATCCACGTTATAAAGCCGTCGGATACCGCGAGCTCCCTTGCACCCAGCCTCGTAAACCAAGATTGAATGCATTTAAGTTGTAACGTGATATAAAACTTTTAGTACCCTTTTAACGTACACGCGTAGCGATTGTGATAAATTGCGCACTGATTCTGAGGTTACTAAAGTTCTATTTAGAACTAAGGGAGGTTTTACACGAGCGACAGTGTGGCGGCGACCTCAATAATAGAAGGCAACTTCAGCATGAATGGGTCGGCTCGACCAGAATGATACCACGGCCTCACAGAAAACCGACGTGAAGCAGCACTGTGCTGTGTTTCGCTGCGTAAGTGAGGGTACCGGAGTCCCAATCCGGGGGAAAGTGGGTTTAAAGGTTGGCAGCGCACTTGTGACTCCACTGGTGTCGCGGGTGTCCATGGGCGACGGCAATTGCTTACCATCAGGTGATCCGTCTGCTCGGCTGCCACCTATGATATAAAAAAAAATGTCAACGCATAAACCATCCTCTTCGACCGCAATCTTGGTGACTTCTGAAACACCTTTTCAATTTGAAATGAAAAAACTTTTACATTACTAGGTAGATGGTTCTACAATGCACCATGGCGCGAATCTAACTGCGCGTAGGTACGCGTATAATACTTAGGCACTTGTGCTATAACATC
Organism: Marasmia exigua; assembly: GCA_019059595.1. Classification (NCBI taxonomy): domain Eukaryota; kingdom Metazoa; phylum Arthropoda; class Insecta; order Lepidoptera; family Crambidae; genus Marasmia; species Marasmia exigua. The sequence goes on from CM032469.1 coordinate 21,327,863, forward strand.
TGTGGCGTATACAACCAGATCGTGTGTGCTTATCTGCGGAAAATCACGTTATTCTGAAAGTGCTCTTACAAAGTTTCTAGTCGTAATAAAGTACTGATTGCTACTTACACGGAACGTTGGATAAGTGCCCTTTAAACAATGTGTTGGAGTAATAAAATCTTGCTTTACGGATAAAGCCTTATCACGATAAACAAGACTATAATTCCGATGTACAGTCAACCTTTCATTGGCTAACGAATCATAGTAAAAAATTGTCAATCGTCTGGTATTTAAGATGACGGGTAGGGCACTTGAGCGACGCCACTCTATTTTAATTTTTAGCTACGAAACCGGATCTATTTTAAACTATTTATTAAATAACCATGCACAAATGTTGGGTCTGTTTTTGTACGTGAAAAATTGATTCACGCCAAAAGCGGTCACTTTTTGTTTGCCGAGATATTGTTTAAAATAGATCCGGTTTAGTTGCTAAAAATTAAAATAGAGTGGCGTCGCTTAGTGTGCCCTACCCTTCAATTTAACTATTTATTTTTAATCGAAATGTTAGGAATCCGTACTTAGTTAATTTGTATTATTTTGCAAAGAACTTTTAGGCGGCTTTTAAAATTATAAATAGAAGTCATTATATGTACTAAATCATGCTGCATTATAACTATAATGTATCAATACGGGGATTAACACGATATTTATTATGTGAAACAACATTGTGTACTCACATATTTGGCTCAGTCCGCTCGTGACCACGGCTGCTGTAACGTAACCGAAACGTCGAGCCAAATATGTGAGTACACAATGTTGTTTCACATAATAAATATCGTGTTAATCTCCGTATTGATACATTATAGTTAAATCATGCTGGTTTAGAGTGAGGAAACGTTTTGTGGCGGTTTAGCCAATAAAATACAAAGTCCGGTATAAAAGGGTATATTGGCATACACAGAGTACTAAATACCACAGGAAAGTAATACAAACGTAAACCTACTTAATAATTACATTAGACCGATACAATAAACAACTTACAAAACCGCAAGATAACAACGCGCTAGCTATCGCAATAGCGGGGGAGCGCGAGAGAAAACTAGAGCATGCGTACATGCTCATGAGTGGTATCTATAAGTATTGATGGTTGTCAATAGTACCTGATACTATCGATAGTATAGATAGTAAAAATTAGATCAATACTATTGATAACGCTAATAATATTGATGCTACCGATTGTTTAATATCAGATACCTATCGATAGTTTTGACCAATAGCAATACCATCGATAGTGCTGTCGATAGTCTGAATGATTTTTGAAGGTCTATAGGGACTATCGATAGTTCCGCAACACTTGAACGGGCTTGATCCACAACTAACATGCACATGCGTAGGTACAGTTTTACCAATTTTATAAGTTACACCAATGTACCTGCGCAAAAGTCTTATTTTCGAATAAGACTTTTGCAAAGCGGCAAAATCTTAACCAATCACAACGCTCATTTACGAGCGCCAAAAATTACAATTACTTATTGGTTGATGCGTTAGCGCCATGTTCGGTGCGAGTGCGGTTAAGAAAGAGATAGCATTGCTCTCTGGATTTATTGTATTTAATCTTAACGTAACGCCATAAAGTCTGTATTTCAACTGCTTCCGCAATCGTACCCAATCGGATTTAACTTGCTCCTCTGTGTAGACAAATTTTGACGATGTAACTTATAAACGTGGTACACCTGTACTTAGCTATATGATACATTTACGAGTATTTAAAGTTGTACACTATCGGAAGAGAGAGATAAACCTATTTTTTTGACATAAGCGTGAGTGAGTCACGCGTAGCTACGCTTCAGAGTTGAGTCCTGTCAAAATGCCTTATCTCGTCACACATTAATATATCGCATATTTCTATCTCGCTCTGCCAAATGGTTACCAAAGCATTGATGTATTAGAAATAGAAATATAACAAATTAAAACTTTTCTTCTACTTATGAGTGAAATGTGATTCCATGTGATTAATTATTTCTTAAAGAATATTTTTGTGTGACACGACCGAAAGGGTCGTCGATTTGCGCCTGCGTGCAATGGACGACATTTCAAAATTGCTAAGCTCTAAACCAAAAAATACCAATTCTTTGTTTACTTTTCCGCTGCTCGAATATATATTTATTCATTTTTTATATTGCTTATTTACTGAGAAAAAAATTAAAAACTAAAAAACGTAAGATGACGTCATCGGACGGCAGAATGTAAAATATTTCTTTGCTTAGCACATTATAGTTTTAAATTTACGAAATGCCAAACCCATGACATGTAACTGTCAAAAAAAAAACAACTTGTCAACGTTGAATGTATGAATGACGTTGACAATGTTGACACTAGTATTATTTACCTTTGACAGTAGTACCTTTTTTTATTAAAACAATGATAAGCAAAGGAATATCGCTGTATTCAGCCGTCCGATGACGTCATTTGGCGCTTACGTCTATTTAGAATAAAAAGAATTTCAATAATTATTTTATGCATGAAAATGGACAAATTTTGAAAAAAGAAAAAATATGGGTCTGTTCATTTTATGTCTACTTTCATATAAAAAAACAATATGGACATGTTAAAAATATGAAATGTTGTCCATTAGGCGACGGGGATCTAATTTAAGTGGTCCACGCGATTGAGACGAGTCGCCTATCTTCCGCTATTTTGATTTAATCTATGACTCCCACACAAGATTTCCATACAAGCGCGTATGTATCGGTAAACAATTACATCTCTGTAACCATCATTTTAACCATTTTGAATTTACATTTCTTCTACAACTTTTGAAATTTCTTCAAAATTTATTTCTTCCTCAAAACGTTAAAACAAGTCACGTGACCCGAACTAAGTCCCTACAGCTGAAACGATTTTCAGATGCGCAGATACCCAAGTCCAAAAGAACCTTGTATCTCGTTCACACCCAGGCCGAGAAAGCTCTCTTAATCAGCCAGGGTTACGGATCAGACGAAGGATCGCGCTTTCTGACAATCCACGAAGCCCAGGGCCAGACGTTCGAGAACGTTGCGATAGTCAGAACAACTCCCAAACAGTCCCATCTCCTGCAAAGTGTCCCACACGCGGTGGTAGTCATCTCCAGACACACAAGAACTTGTGTATATTATACAGATAACGCCCCTAACGACGCCACAGCGCGCCTAATATCCATGGCATCGAAGGCTGACATCGAAAAAATAACCGAGTACAACCTCAAAATGGCGATCCGCCGGGGCGATGACGCGGTTAGGGACAAGCTTGCAAATAAAACATAAATTATGAATATACCCCAGAACCCCCCTCTGAGGTTCTTAACTACATAAAATCACAAAAAAAAAAAATATAATAATGACAGTACATTTTATACATCTTACTAACATTAACCATGCATGACTGCCTAAACTTAAGATTGTTATTGTAATTTAATTTAGTTTAATTTTATCGCGGAGCAAATTTCATAAATAATTTGTAGCACTTAAAAAAACGAGCACAAAAAAGGCACGGAACCAGTGTCCGTGGATTTTTTATAAAATTAAAAAAAAAAAAGTCACGCGACCGACGTTGAATTTCCAAAAGCCTTAAAAAATATTATAATTATTAAATGGAGACTGCCATGCAAAATTGTTCGGAACCATTGGTGCGCGAGATCGGCTCGCACTTCGCCGGTTTTCATACATTCTCTACGTTCGGGTTTCCCGGAAAAATAATGAAAGTAGCACGTGAACATTTTCAAACACATAGTTACGTTCATTCAAACAAGAGTTCATTGATCCCTGTTAGTTAACACCAGTATCTGTAACAGTGAGATTGACCCAGGGAGCTTACAATGAAAGCTTGCCTTTATAAACGAGAATGTACCTGTCGCATCTGAATAAACAGCACAGCGCAAGATGGAAGGGGATAAAACATTCGGTTGTGAATTCGGTTCCGCTGTAGGCCCCCAGAGCCGAACTGATACTCGTTACGAGGGAGTTAGTCGGCGGGTCGGGTGACCCGCCATCGTTAGCGGGGCTTACGTAAAGCGACTTTTTCGCCTTTGACTGGCAACCCTTTGTAAGCTGTAAAAATTTAACTTTTAGGTTATTATTAGTACACAGGGTAGAACAAACTTTGGGCCATGGAGGGGAAATTGGTTTGGAAAACGCCTAGATGGGTAGTTTTAAGGTGGCGTATAAACGAAATTAGCGCCGCTAACTGAACTGTATTAATTGTGGCAACCATAAATTTTATAATAGCTAAAAGTGGCCACGTTAGACAAGAACTACGGTTAATTATTGTACGAAAATAATATTACACAAGAACATCTCAAAAAACTTTCTTGTATAGATATATCGTTGTATTTTTTTTAATTAAAAGGTTGGGGGAAAAGTCTTTTCGCATTATAGTATTTATGAACTTGTAATAAAATCTCTTTGGTTATAGTATTTGTATCTGGCTGGTTTTGGTATCATTGAAAACAGACCTCGGCAGGGAGTTCCATTCCTTAGCTGTCCGCATTATCAATGTGGAAGCGAATCGCTTCGTACGGATAAGGGGTAGTTCTACCACATATATAAGGATGAAAGCCCTCGACGCACCTTGTCGTCATGTGATGGAATGGGCTGGGAGCATCAAATAATGTAGAACCTGCGCACACTCCCCGATTGGATCCGGCAGAAAACCGAGAGGCATGCGACACATCGGCGGTGGTTCAGGCTCTGCAGGCAGTACTAGAAAAAATGACATTTTAAATAAGGATTTGCGATTTTTTAAGCTTGTTTTGCACATGCAATATTATTTAGTAGCCACTTATAGTCTTGCTATGCCAGAGATCATTCTGACCTGAACAGGTACAATAAATTAAAAACTGATGGCGGCGCCACTGATCCGTAAAAAGACTTTTAAAACGCGTCACTTAAATGCTTTTTCACGTTGACTCGCGGGCGCGGTCGCAAAATATCAAACATATATGGCGTAATATGGAAAGTTTCACATAAGAAACGCCCGTACGGTTCAAGTAAGCAAGCGACTGGCACGCGCGCGCCGTATATTTATATTTCTTCTAACGCAAAGGTGTCACTGAAAGGTCCAGCCTGAAAATCAGCGCTGCAGCGGTTGCTTGCGGCAGTTGCAGCCTATGCTGAGGCCGAGCCTTTTTGGCCGCAACTTGCATGCTCTGTATCGTTTTTATTTATTATTTGTTTTATGTGTTGTGGTCAATAAATAGTTTTGTTTCTTTCTATTCCTCATACTACATCTAGATTAAAGTTTCCTCATTAATTATTGAACAAATGTTTTTTTTATTAAGTTGAGAGTCGATTGAAGTTTGACAGAATTGAACTAAAAAAATTAACTACAAAATTGTGCTCATATCTTACTTGATTTTAATTTTACAAAAGCTTAAAAGCTGTAAAGTTCTGCAAAATATGGGTCTTCTCCTTCGACCTCCATGCTCATTCAGTTATCTACTTAAATTAATTTATAAAAGTTCACTGACTTTTTGGTTTTAGCCCAGTCTGAATACGCCGTCTAGACTGAAATATTACACTCATTCATATCAAATGTATGTAATTATAGAACAATTTTTTTCAATCAACTTCTTACTTTAACTGAAATAATCTGTATAAGTAAATTTGATTCCTTACGCAATCTCGATCAGATTGAGGTTTTCCGGTAAGTTTTGGAGTACTAGCTGAAAAAAGGATGAATGAATAAGCCGGTAGATGCTTAGCATACGTGCCTACTAGGAGTCACAGGGCTATCTTTGGGTACCTACCGGATGTGTGACTGTCTGTACTTTCGGGCTGATTATAATGTTCCTACCACAATATTCACAAAAGTTCTTTATTGAACTTGATCTTTTTATCATTGAAATCCAAGCTACTAAAATTATAAATGCGAAAGTTTTTGAAGGATGTAGGTATGTAATGATGTTTGTTGCTCTTTCACACGAAAATGCTGAAGGTTTTTTTTGAAACTTCACCATATATAAGACTGCTTACCTACATTCTACTAGTATTATAATACTATAATACCATAGCCTAAGGGCTGGTTTTTCAATGGTCCGTTAAAAGTTAACAAATCGATAAAATGAAATACCATAAAGGTAATAGTCACATTCATGCAAGTAAGTAACAATAAGACTACTATCATTTAATTTTGCCGGGTAATACTTTATCCATCTGTTAAATTTTATCAGACGATGGAAAAATCAGCCCTAAGATCTGTAAACTTTGTGCAATCTGCAAACAAAATACATAGTTCAACTGAGTCTAACTGTTAACGCCATCCTGCGGCGAACAGCGGCAACCACCCCTTCAACGGCGCGCCCGAGGGGCGCGGGGAGCGGAGGACGCAAAAATCAGCAGCCGCGGGCGCCGCGGCACACTCTCACACATCACCCTTGGAAGACGATCGCTTACTTGTACATATTATCAAATATTTGTAATTCGGAAATAAATAAGAATTTCAACGATAAATAATAATTCTTCATTGGATAGACCTGCCCCAGCCCCAGCACACACGCCATCTCAACATTTGATCCCACGGAGCCGGATCCCAGACGAGACCAGCCAGAGACGAGACCACGACTGCTTGCTGCGGAGGAAATATCCAGAGAAGGAAAAACGAAACCAGGTAACGGTCAGGCTTTCCTATTCATTTCCTTTCCATTCGATTCGATTTGTGCAAATACAAGTGTTAATATTATTTTTTTTGTAACGGTTTTTTCAATTTAAAAATTTAAATTCGTTCTATCGAAACGTTTTGTCGTATTTGTGTGTTAGAGAGATTTTATACGATTTCATTGCCCTTTCTTTCCAATTTCTCTCCCAAAATGTGTGACGAAAACTCCGAAAAACTTAATTTACCAAAAACTACCGTGGAGGGTATTCGTAGTCGTAGTCGTTCGCCTTCTAGCGAAGGTTCTAAAACGGTTACGGATCTTAAAAGGCAAAGAGGAGTTTTCAAAGGTCGATTAACTAATTTTGATAAATTAATTTCTAAATTTCAAAATGTTGCATTATCTAAATCTAAAACAATAGAACTAAACTTAAGAAAATCACAGTTAGAAACGATTTATAAAGAATTCCAGGTTATCCAGAAAATAATTGAGGACTCCTCTGACGAAAAAGATCTGTTAGTCCAATTAGAGTATCGAGATAATTTTGAGGAACAGTATTACGAATCTCTTTCTGTTGTCGAAACGATACTAGATGAAAATAATTTTAAAGATAAATGTTCAATTAATGAAAGGATTAACGTAAATCAAATAAACGAACCTGTTCCAACGAAATTACCCGATATAAAACTACCCGCCTTTGACGGTTCATATGATAACTGGCTAGAATTCAAAAATTCCTACATAACGATGATTCACAAACGTAAAGATTTAGATGGTATACAGAAATTTCACTATTTGCGGTCATCATTAAGCGGTAGTGCACTTCAAGTAATAAGCGCGTTAGAATTTACTCCTGCTAATTATGTTCATGCGTGGGATTTACTGGTAAATAGATTTCAAAATGATCGACTACTAGTACATAATCATGTTAAGTCGTTATTTTCGTTGCCGCACATGCATAAGGAGTCTGCCGTGCTTATTAGAAAAATGATCGACACTGTGTTACGTAACTTACGCTCATTAGCCTCTTTGGATGAACCAACTGAATCGTGGGACACGCTTATTATTTATTTAGTGACGTCTAAGCTAGATCCATCCACAGAGCGCGTTTGGGAAGATTATAGAGGAACATTAATTTCGAATTTAAAATGTGAGGGTACTAAACGAAAACTAAAACTAGACGATTTGTTGACCTTCCTTAGAAACCGGGCTGATTATTTGCAAACGATTCACTCTAATAGTAATAGCTCAAATAGCAATAGTAATTCCAGCAACTCTTATTTTTACAAACCAAAACAACCTCAGTTTGTAAAATCTCAGGCCCAAGCGCATACACATAGCTACGTAGCTGCTAACCAGGCAAAGTCGGCCAAACGCAGTCGAACCTCTGCTTGTGTCCTGTGTCGCGGAAATCACGCATTGTATATTTGTAGCATGTTTTTGAATTTATCAGTAGATGATCGGTGCAAATTAATTAATGACAAAAATCTATGTCCTAATTGTTTACGTGCGGGCCATTCAATTAATGACTGCTTTTTCGGCCCTTGCCAACAATGTAATCGTAAACATAATAGTTTGTTACACAAGGATTCCTATAACAACATCCATTTTTCAATATCTGATAAGGAATCCATTACGCCTCTGGCAAAATCGACCGTATTGCATTCATCATTAAGTTCTTATTATGAGCAAGGCAATGCACACCAGGTAGGCGCAGTGACTCACGCGCACCCGGTTGTATTGAGCACGGCGCTCGTCGAAGTGCTAGACGACAATAACAAGCGACACACGGCCCGAGCGCTGTTGGATAGCGGGAGTCAACATTGTTTTGTTTCGGATGCATTTTGTAAACGAATTAACTATACGAATTTCATACAGTCCACCGTTCAAATTTCAGGTGTAGGACAATCGGTCTCACACTCGAATAGATTATGCGATTTAGTTATACGATCCAAAGTAAACGATTATTATACAAATATTCAATGTTTTGTTTTACCGCGTATCACGTCATTCTTGCCGCCCGTGAGTATTGATGCTGATTCTATACGAATTCCTGATAACATTGAACTTGCCGATCCTACTTATTATATTCCATCCGAAGTCGATTTATTAATAGGAGCGGACTTATTTTGGGAACTTTTAAACGATAATAAAATACGATTAAAATGCGGTCCTTTCTTACAGGACTCGAAACTTGGATGGTTGCTTTCCGGGCCTATTTTTACCAATAAATTGCATAACAAAAATAACATTCAATGCAATTTTACACAAACACTCGATTTACAACTACGCCAATTTTGGGAAATAGAAGATTTAAGTAATTCTAATGCGAATATTCTCACTAGTGATGAGCGTAGATGCGAACAAATATTTATTGAAACTACTAAACGCGAATTAGATGGTAGGTTTACGGTAAGCATACCTTTAAAAGAGTCAACTGATTCTTATAAAACAGCCTATAAACGTTTTATTTCTTTAGAAAATAAATTAGAGCGTATGCCTCAATATAAACGTATGTATTCAGATTTTATACGAGAATATCGCGAGTTAGGTCACATGTCAAAAGTAGATAAGTACAGTGGGCAACATAATTTTCTACCTCCTCCTACCTACATCGATGAGTTAAAACAAAAGGATCTGTGGTGGCATAGGCCAACTTTTTTGCAATGTTATGAATTGCCTCAAACAAATCAGACTGTACCAGTAAGTAACAACTTACCGGAACTTAAAGGCAAAACAATCAGCGCAACATGTACAACATTAGATACCTTATTCGATTTTAATAGGTTTTCATCTTTTAATAAAGTCAAGCGGGCCGCAGCGTACGTACTTAGATTCATTCACAATATTCGCAACAGCCGCGCTCAGAGAACCGGTTCGTTATCTGTGAGCGAGCTGCGGGAGGCTCAGGTACTTATTACGCGTTCCGCGCAGATGCAGTCATTCCCTACGCTTTATAATTGTTTACGAAATAACACATCTTTAATGAAATGTAAAGAGGCGAATAAAGTTTTAGGATTAAACGTGTTCCTAGATGATAACAAATTGATTCGTGTAGGTGGTAGGTTATCCGAATCGTCTGGTTTTAGTTATAATAAACGACATCCTATGTTATTATGTACCAAACACAACTTCACGCGGCTTTTATTTAGAGATCAACATCGAATTCTATTTCATGCTGGACCTCAACTCTTGTTGTGCACTATACGTGAAAATTGGTGGCCGTTATCTGGTAGAAATCTTGCTAGGAAGACCGCTCATGAATGCGTGACGTGTGCGCGTATAAAAAGTCAAACATTGACACCTTTAATGGGTAATTTACCTAAAGAGCGATTAGAAGCCGGTTTTCCATTCGCGCGCACTGGCGTAGACTACGCGGGGCCAGTTTACGTATTGAACCGTAAGGGCCGAGGTTCGAGGTTGGTGAAGGCATACATTTGTTTGTTTATTTGTTTTACAACGAAGGCTATTCATTTAGAATTAGTAAGTGGCTTATCCACAAATGATTATATTCTTGCTTTGAAAAGATTTATGTCTAGACGAGGAAAACCAGTGGAAATATTTTCCGACAACGGAAAAAATTTCGTTGGTGCGGTAAAAGAGTTTCCTTTATTGTCACAAAATAATCTCGATGAAATTATTGATTTTACTGCCAGTGATGGCATAAAATTTAGTTTTATACCCCCTTACGCTCCACATTTTGGAGGCCTATGGGAGGGAGGAGTGAAATCGTGTAAACATTTTCTTAGGCGCACAGTAGGTAATGCTAGATTGACTTTTGAGGAATTTTATACTGTATTAGCACAAATCGAAGCAGTTCTTAATTCCCGTCCTCTTAACGCTATGTCCTCTGATCCTACTGACAACCTTCCCCTTACCCCAGCCCATTTCCTTATTGGCCGACCGTTAACCGCTCCAGCCTGCGCTGATATCACTGAGACACAGATGAACAGTTTGAAACGGTACCACCGGGTCGAGCAACTCCGACAACTCTTTTGGAAACGCTGGTCAATGGAATACGTAGCAGAGCTCCAACGAAGAACCAAGTGGCAAACGGAAGCAGATGATATAAAACTCGATACTCTGGTCTTAATCAAGGAGGACAACCTGCCACCCCTCAAATGGCGCTTGGGGAGAATCTTCCGAGTTTTTCCTGGAAAAGATGGGATTTCAAGAGTAGCCGAAATTCGCACAGCGGCTGGGACAATTCAGCGAGCATTCTCTAAAATATGCCCGCTACCACTACCTACTTCAAGCGATAATTAAACGATAACAAAGATGACATCATCGACCCAAATGACATCGATGACTGTCACAAAATCAACTTCATTCTACACCCTTGTTGGAAGCTTGGAGCTTCCAAGGCCGGCGGTATGTTAACGCCATCCTGCGGCGAACAGCGGCAACCACCCCTTCAACGGCGCGCCCGAGGGGCGCGGGGAGCGGAGGACGCAAAAATCAGCAGCCGCGGGCGCCGCGGCACACTCTCACACATCACCCTTGGAAGACGATCGCTTACTTGTACATATTATCAAATATTTGTAATTCGGAAATAAATAAGAATTTCAACGATAAATAATAATTCTTCATTGGATAGACCTGCCCCAGCCCCAGCACACACGCCATCTCAACACTAACATAATCTATTATTTCATTTCACAATTTTAATCGCAACAGTACTATAAAAAACATTTTGTGCGACGCGTCGCTACCGAGCGCGTCGTGGACAAACAAATTTTGAAAAGTCGAGCGCGTCGCGGCCGAGCGGGGTCTAAAGTGGGGTCTATCTATCTAAATATATAGCTTACATATCAGAATAACACATGAGCTGCAATTCATAAATATACAATATTATCGTCGCTAATCTACTAAAGATAAAAAGATAAGAATAAAAAGATACTCTTCATATTCTTTACTCCTCTGTTTTCTACACTGTGTGTTTGCAATCAGTTCAAAGATACTTGCTAATGTTTTTTCTTTGTCCACCCTCAATTTATTTTTTATATCCTTTGTTACAATATTATCGCAAAATAATTTATGTCTCACTAATAAAATCTACTCTTGGGTGGAGGGTTGATTACCTACGATACAGGATATATCCTAGTATAGGTGTCAACCTGCCATAATCCAACTGTGCTAATATATCATAATATTGTTTGTAACTAACTTAACTACATCTACTTATCTGGTTGATGTAACTCTGCCACTAAAAATCTCAATACCTGCGGAAAGCTAATTAGACACACATAGTGGTGTGGTTGTGTAAATTACTAACACAATCTATGGCAGATTTACAATTGCCCGATGGTTTTTGTATTTACGTACAATAAATAATCGGCTGTGCCGTAGTTTTCAGTTACCTACGCTAAATATATGTGGACTAGGATTATGGTGAGAAATAAACAATATTATATTATATTATATTATATTAATCTGACTAACTAACGTATCTGACATCATTCCCTCAATCATAGGTGCTCATAGGCTATCAAATGAATCAATTTGAAAACTGACGAACCTATTCGTTCTTTGACTGTACAATAAAATTATGTATAGGTATTCCCTATTGTAGAAGGAAACTAAACTAAAGCTACTATTAAACTGTAAATAGCTTGCCCTGTAAAAGTCAGTTACGTCAGTTTAGTTAGATTAGCGACGTTATATCGGAGCGTCAGCACAGTGGCGCCCTCTATCATGTTTGGAAAACGTCAAGGGCTACTTGGGTAGAGTCGATATAGCGATGATGTGATACTTTTGGTTAGTTCCATTGCCAGTTATTTTCGATTTAGCGAGCTGTCAGTTTGACGTGGGACTAGAGACACGCGGGAACCGGATGGAAACGGAGTGTGGTTTTCTGAGTTATGATAAGTGTTTGCTTTTGATTTGTGACTGTGTTTAATGGTTCTGATACCAGAATGGACTGTGGGACCGTGCAGTGAACAAATGCAGACGAATGTATATAATGTCGAATCCTGCCACGTTTCCGTAGTTTTCTTTCATATGTTTGTTCAATAGACGCTTGAAAGTTCCGAAGTGACTGCGCTTTGTGATTTGTGGATTCTAATTTCAATATTGCCATCTTGCACAACCTATCTGATAACGAGCTCGGACCAGACTCCGTTACATATATTGATTGTCCAGGTGGGTGAAACCGCAGGGCCTATCTATTAACAAATATTTTGGACCCTTCACACCTAATCGTTATCGTGACACAAGTCCATGGTTAATATATTACCTGATGGGCTGTTATTGGTGAGATAATATTGACTACTTTGATTGTAACATGACAAGCTAGATAAAAGTTGCAGTGTTTAGTGTCTACAATATTTTATTACACTCGCGAGCCATAAGTTGGGAATCAATACCTATTATCAATATCTATTTATCACAAAAACATACTCAGTTCAGAAGCCTTCAATTATTAAATTTATCTGTGTAATCATTTTAATGTAAATCGATCTCGAAATTATTAGATTTTTAAAAAATAATTTTAACTATGCCCAGAACCAGAGAAAATATTAGTGGTTTATTCGCATTTTATAGGATCTTGTATGGAGAAAGAAAAACAAGTTACATTTTCCTATTTTTTGGGAAATTGAAATGGTCTACCACTCAGTCGCAACGCTTTATTAAAAATTCAACATTTCTGACATCATAATTGATGATTAATACATTAAAAGTGCTACTACATCATAGATACATTTAATTATTGCAGGCCTCTGAACTAAGTATGATTGTATGAAAATTACGTCTTGATTTCAAACTTTTGCTCGCGAGTGTAGTTTTCCACTCGCAGTATTGACAGAGGCAATAATGACTGAATGATGTTTTCCTGAAGGAATGACACGTTTTTCCATACTTATTTTGAGATAACGCAGTTTTTTACTAGTTTACAGTTCAAATTTTGCAAAACGGTTTTATTTTGATAAAAAATAATAAAATTATATTAATATTTAAGGGGGGCACTCACAAAAAGGCCTTTTCTGGTCTTTACTTAAACGACTGCCCTAAAAAGGAGTAGGTACCTGTAATTAACTAATATGTACAAATTAATTGTTGAGTTTGGTACACAAATTTCATAACTACGAGTACTCGTAGTTATGAAATTTGTGTACTAAACCTACTGTTGTTTAGCTAGTTATTGGTACGGAAAACTCTATGCGTGGGTCTGATTCGAACTTAACCGGTTTTTTTTTCAATTTCGTGACAGTGTGAGAGCCACGCTTCGGCATGAATGGCCCGGCTCGAACGGAGCGATACCACGGCCTCACAGCGGCAAAAAGCGGCGTGAAGCAGTACTGTGCTGTGTTTCGAGAGTCAGGGTACTGGATGCCCAATCCGGGGAAAAGGGGGGTTTAAAGGTTGGCAGTGCACTTGTGACTCGTCTGCCACCTATCACATAAAAAAAATCTGTTCCAATTTTTCTTATAACCCGTAATGCCAGTATTATTCTTTGTTTGTTTGTAAACATTTTTTGCGTTCAATAAGCGAACTGTCCTTCAAGTCTAAGCAATGTTTCTCTTAGCTGATAAACCCTCGAAGCGCTGAGTCGTGAAATTGAGCTGTTTCGAGTAAACCGCTTATTGTGTCTCGCCGCTTCTTTCTCGGGTCACTGAGCATGTCATATGGATATTTGTCGTTGGGTTTCGATAGATTTTGAAGGGTGGAACTAGTTTTAAGAACGATGAACCGTAGAGGATTTAATATAGAGATATGATGAATTATGTCACTGCGGGAATATAGGGCTCATAAGGGATGACAATGTTTTTCAAAAGCCTTGGTGTTATGCTCTGTGCGAAGGGGAGGAGATAAATAGATATTCTTTCATCATCATCATCCTCCTGCCCGTTTTCCCAGGGTCGGCGCAGTATGTTTTCCTTTTCCATACGTCCCTGTCATTCGTCATCGAATCATCCACCTCTTTTTCCAATCATGTCATTCTTCACACAATCCATCCATCTCTTTTTCGGCCGTCCTCTATTCCTCCACCCACTTACATTTAAACTCATCACTTTTTTGGTAACATGTTCTTATCCTCTTCTCCTTACATGGCCATACCAGGAAAGATGATTTGCTTTCAGTTTATCAATGATGGAGGGTCACTTTCATACTTCCTCTAATATACTCATTCCTTAACTTGTCCATTCTCGCCACTCCACACATCCATCTTAACATTCTCATCTCTGTACGCATGCAATCGTCTTTCATCCGTCTTCTTAACGGCCCAGCATTCTGATGATCCATACAGGGCAACGAGTCTAATGACAGATTTGTAAATTTTGCCCTTCAGTTTTAGAGCCTTCCGTGGATCGCATGTTGTTGCCGTGACCTGTCGCCATTTCATCCATGCTAAGTTGATTCTATGCTTAACTTCCTTGTCAATTTCACCGTCGCCCTGTACAAGAGGCCCAAGGTACCGAAAGTTGGGTACATTCCAGCAAGAGAAGATTCTTTATTACACAGAAAAAAAATCTGCTATGATACAACAACAACAGGCGATTTTATTGCATGTAGCGATTTCTTCCAGGTAACCTTTAGGTAGAGAAAAGAAACCGTGGGCGAAGCTAAGCTTCGGCATGAAACTAGACCGGAGTGATACCACGGCCTCACAGAAAGCCGGCGTGAAGCAGCACTGTGCTGTGTTTCGTTGCGTTAGTGAGGGTACCGGAGGTCCGATCCAAGGGAAAGGGGGGTTTAAAGGTTGGCAGCGCACTTGTGACCCCACTGGTGTCGCGGGTGTCCATGGGCGGCGGCAATTGCTAACCATCAGGTGATATCACATAAAAAACGTTCCGTTTGGAACAGTGGTAGTAAACGCTGCCTTTGGTCCAAGGGTTGCGGGTTCGATCCCCGCACAGTACAAACATATGAACGTGTCTGTTTGTATTGGTCTGGGTGTTTGTATGTATTCATCATCATCATCATCATCTTGGTCGAGTTTGTATGTATTATAAGTATGTATTTACATAAGAAAAGTATAATATGTATATATTTGTAATTCCTCTGTTGATTCTGATATCCGTAACACAGGTGCTTGAGCTACCTATCTCGGAGTCAGATCAATGTATGTGAATGTATGTGATGTTGTAAAAATATTACTATATAGCGCCAGAATCTATGGTATGGCATAGATTCTGACGTAAACATACATGTTTACACGTGCAAATACACGTGCTAAACATACATGTTTAGCATCAGATAACATTTCTTTGCATTTTATAACTCACAGATCAGTTTCAAGTCAAACAGAATACAAGTTCTTGTCCCTGCATAATTCAAACTTCCAGGAATAAATTTTATTCCTAATTCAAATTCCTGTCTAGTTTTTAAAGTTTTCCGTAGCATCGCATATTCCGCGGCCGTCCGGTGCAGCTGCCAGTGGCAGAACCAATCGACCTCGTTGACATACTTCCTTACCGCTTTTAATATTAAATAGCAGAAAAATAGCATTTTATAACTTTATCTTTTTTCCCTCACTCTTACCGAGGTGTCGTAAAAGTCGACTAAGGTAAAGCTGCTGGCATGATCATCAGCACCCAGAGAAGGAAAACTCTGCATTTATATCAAAATATCAGTGGAGTCACAAGTGCGCTGCCAACCTTTAAAACCCCGCTCCCCCGAATTGGGCCTCCGGTGCCCGCAGGTCAGTCACGAGCACACAATTTACCACTTTGGGAGCGTCTCTTGCGCAAAGTATTGTGTTTAGAAGAAAAAGATGTTAAAAACCTCAACATCATTTTCAAAGATCTATCCATAGGTTTGATATTTGAAAAGTGGCTGCGACATACGGACGGACGGAACCCTAAAATGGTGGATATGGAGTTCATTATTTGGTACTTATTATCGTGGCATAAAAAAGTCAACAGCAGTACCAATCGACCATGTTGACATACTTAATGCTTCTAATATTAAAAATTAAAAAAAAACATTGAATATTGTAGCTCTTTCCACAGTCTCTACAATTAATGATCACGACGACATTTTTACGGAGATGATAAAATTTTATCTTTAAACATAAATAATATAAAAAACATTAAGGGCTTTATTCATAAAGGTTTATCGAAACCTTTGTTAGCTAAAGCGGTGTTATAGATCACTTTTGACGTTTGAAACAAAATATTTTCATCCAAATTTTGGAAAATAATGTAAACTGCTTTATAACACCGTTTTAGGTAAGAAAAGTTCAGAAAAACATTAATTAATATTTATTATTAAAATTAAGTTTGTTCGAAAGAGTTTTTTTAAATTATTATGTGGCATCTGGACAGCCACGGAATATGCTTTTTAACATTTAACCGGGCAATGGATCATACGAGACCTCCAGATTTTGAACTACATTTTTATTTTTTTTATGCTAGAGGCAAAAAACGAGCAAGCGAGACACCTGATGGAAAGTAATCATCGCCGCCCATGAACATCCGCGAAATCACAGAGATCGCTGATGTGTTACCGGCCTTTTTAAAAAGGAGTACGCTCTTCTCTGGAAGGTCCCTAAGTCGTAGCCGTCGGGAAATACTCCCGCAGCCAAACCGTTCCACAGAACTGAGGTACGTGGCAGAAAGTTCCGCGAAAAACGCACAATATTTTTTTATTGCGAATAATTTTAATTGTAAAATTAAGTTTCTGTAATGCCTAGTGTTTTTCAGTTGTGTTTTTTGTGCAATAAAGTATATCTATTTATCTAATGGGCAGACGAGTATTTTATTTTATTAAACGGTTTTATTTTATTTATTTATTGGGGATAACAAACACATTTACAATACATCTTACTTTAAAATACAGTGACCACATAGTATTTATTTATTTATTAAGATGCCAACACAGGCGGCACAACCTTAAAAATAAAATTATAAATCTAAGAATAGATGCTCTTGTGTACCTATAATTATAGGAGATCACAGCTTGCTTTGAAACACATATTGCCTGATAGCATTTTTTAGAACTGTGAAATGTTATTCATTCTATTACATACATATTATAATTATTAATATAAATTTAATTGTATAAACAACAACATTATCCAAAAGTAGATATATTAAGTTAATGCTGTGAAATGTATTGCCGGCGAATGTAATAAATGATAAACCCTAAAATATTGGAGATGTCCTCTTATATATTATTGTCATCAACAGTATTAGACCGCCATCCATCGAGATGATGAGAACTTTGTGCAGTTGAGATAGGGTTGAAAACCAATAAAATACTTCATGTCTTGTTGCCTGATAAAGGGTGGTAGTGATGGCCCTCCGCCGGCGCAGTCAACAGCAGAACCAATCGAAGTCGGTGACACAATTTCTTTGCGTTTGTAATATAAATAGGCACTTTTAGTGCTATAACTCTTTTCGCGGCTACGATAATAAAGTTATGATATTTTAGTTTCTTTTTAATGGGAATAAGTGACATACGAGCATGGTAAAAAAAAGGTATATTGCATGAGGTTAGCGAAAGATGTATGATGGCGATATTAACATTTGAAGTAAAAACAGACACGTTTTAGATGTCTGCATCTACGGTTCGATTTCATTGTTTCTATTATACTTGTTCTGTTATACGATTTCAATGTCTTCTTAATTATTATTAACAATATTGAAAAATAAATGTCATTTTAAGCATATGGCCATTGCAAAGCAATTTAAGTAGGTATGTAAAAAAATATTGCCATTTTCTCTTTATACGTAGGTATTTTCTTTATCTTTTGACTGACCGGATGGCGCAATTGGTAGTGACCCTGCCTCTTACGCCAAAGGTCGTTGGTTCTATCCCCACCCTAGACAAACATTCGTGCGATGAACACTTGTGTTCAGAGTCTGGGTGAAATATATGTATTTAAGTATATATTTGTGTTCCTCTGTTGTCTGATATCTGTAACACAAGTGCTTAAGCTACTTAGTACGGAATCAGGTCAACGTATGAGATGTTGTGATAGTTTGACATTAAACAATATTTTGAGAAATTGCTTTACTTTCTTAAAATTTATATTTTTTTATTTGATCACACATTCCTGCAATAGACGGAGGTGGCCTTGCGATCGATGTGGCAAGATATGCCGTGCAGCGATAGGGCTTTACAGCCGTCAACGCCGATGTGGATTACTACCTACCTCCTACAAAAATTTATCAAGCGTTGCAACAATCATCTTCTAAATGCTGTGGCCAATTGTGTTGTGCAACAAACGAAGCATCCAACACGCTTGCAGCATTAAGGTAACGGGTAGGGTACACTAGCGACGCCAATTGATTTAAATTGTTTTCAACTAAACCGGATATCTTTTTAACAATTTCGGAACTCAGAAAACGCTTATACTATTTATTTAATACTTATAATTAACTTTTGAGTCTATTTTTGTACTCGAAATTTCAATTACCGCCAAAAAAGGCCACTTATGGTGTTAATCCAAATTTCGAGTGCAGAAAAGATCAAAAAGTAGTGCACAATCACTAAATGTTTGCTAAGAGACTCCCGCTCCGAAATTGTTTAAAAAGATCCGGTTTAGTAGCTAGCAATTTAAATTGATTGGTGTCGCTAGTGAGGGCTACCTGTCACCTTAATATTACGTACAACCTGTGCGGATAAAGAATGGGATCAGAAATGGCGGCGCATCTATTCACTTCTCGCTCGCACACTATTTGCGTCTATACTCGCACTCGTGGGGTGCGAGTATAGACGCAAATAGTGCGAGGATAGGCGCATCTATTCACTTCTCGCTCGCACACTATTTGCGTCTATACTCGCACTCGTGGGGTGCGAGTATAGACGCAAATAGTGTGCGAGCGAGAAGTGAATAGAATAGATGCGCCGCCATTTCTGATCCCATTTTTTATCCGCACAGGTTGTATGTAAGAAAACATTCATTAGGATATATTACTTACTTCTTCTCATATCTTCAAGTGTTACGAAATATTTAAAAAAGACAGCAGTGTATATTTTACGTCCATGTTGTTGATCATGAGGCTTTAAATTAATTTAAACGAAAGACAACCCTCATAATTGCTTTGTATGAAAAGCTGCGCAATTTAGCTCAAAAATTAGCTCCGAAAGTAGGTAATACTCCGTATTCTTTGAGTAATGACCCGTTATTAATCTTGAAGGGTAAGACGTAAAAATTACGAGTAATTTCACTGCCCACTCTAATAAGACCCTTATATTCAAGTGGCTCGTTACAAATCTGCCAAAGTGATATTAAATGTAATAGACCATTTCAAGCTGGTGTGCGAATAAGGCTTATAAAAATATTATGGAGATTTATTGGGATTCTGTGGACCCCGGAATATGTAGGTTGGTACTGTTGGACGGAGAAAATCGATGTCGATGAATTATCATTACTCGCCATGTGTCGTTCTTACAAGCATCCCTATGATCATCATCATCATCAGCCCATTTAAGACCACACTGCTGGGGCACGGGCCTCCCTCAATCACATGAGGGGTAATTGCCATACTCACCACGCTTGGCAGACGGGTTGGCGAGGGTTTTGGTATAAATGCTTTTGATATAAATGATTGTTTATTTTGGAAGTTCGGACGAAAAAGTATATCATAATTAGTAAGTAAGCTTGTTCTCATGTAAGCGACTGTATTTTGTCTTTATGAAAATAAATATCTTTAAACCTAAACCTAAATGCAGAGTTTTCCTTCTCTGGTTGAGTAGCATCCCTATACTCAACGCAAATACTCCTGGAAGATGGTGTCATATTTCATTCATCATCATCATCATATTGTGACACATACGGAGTATGACCATATTCACCATACACCTATAACTGTGTAATACCGACCTGTTTGGATCAGTGGTAGTGGTCCTTAGGTTGCGGGTTTGATCCTTTTGTGCAAGTACAAACATTTGTGTGCATGAACATATCTGTGTGTAGTGGTCTGGGTGTTTGCTATGTATTATAAGTGTTCAGGATTAGGGATTTTATTAATTCACCTGGCAACATTTTAGTAATTAGAAAAAAAGAAAAAGAATGTCTATTCTCTTCGTTTCGTGTCGCTTTGTCGTACGCGTGCTTTGCCGCGTAATTTAGAATAATTTCCGTTAAAGTTGAGAAATATCGTGTCGTCTTAGCTTTGAATATTCCTATTGTTGTGTGTGGAAATCAAGAAAGGCTGATCAGTTCAGGGAATTGCGTTGGCTTCGTATCGGTAACACGCTGGTAACAGGTAACTAGGATTTGAAGGTGAGTTCGAATGAATCTGAGAGTTCTGGGACCCTGTCCAGTTACCGTAACCGCAAGCTGCATCCTTCATCAGCAGCAAAGCCAGGTGAGCGTTTTCACTTAACTGTTTAGCCCCACTTTTATTCCACACTTTTTCGTGTCGTAACATTTAAAATATCGTCATACAGTCCGCTTTGTTTATCGAATAAGTATCGCATTCATTTTTTTGGCCCATTCGAGCCTGATATTCTGTATAGTGGCCGTGGTTAATTTCGTTTAAAATAATAAATTTCGTCATTTAATTTGTTCGTTGTCAAATCATAAAATTTTATTCAAGTTGAGGGTAAGTTGAGGCACTTGGCTTGGGAATTTAATAAATTTATTTCGTTCGGAAATCTATCGTAGATAAATCTTAGCTGTGTGACTTAGCCTAAACACGGAAAAAAGTGAATCGAGTTGTATCGAGTTTCTGAACGTACATCTTAGCTGTCATTGTTGACATTTGTAATTTGTTGTTTACAAGTTTACAATTTTATTTTAATATTGGAAAATTGAGTTTGTTGTTGCTTTAATTGATTTAACGAATCATGGGAAATCCTGAAAAATCGGACGATACGTGTGACAAAAGCCGTGTAGGCAGGGATTATGCGTTTGTTCGATTGGAATTTATACAAAACTCGGATCTGCAAGGATACACCTTGCAAGATGTTGACAAAATAGAAAGTGAATTTCGTGCCTTTCAGATTGAACTGCTATCGTCCTTACCGCAAGGGGGATGTAGCAGGAACAGTGAATTAGAGGTTTCGTCACAATTTGAAAAGATAGTTCAATCAATTAAATTACGTTTCAATAAAAAAAAATGTGATAGCAAACAACATATCGTCAGTCATAGTTCATATAGTTCGGGTGTTAAATTACCAAAAATTCATATTACCCCATTTGATTCAAAGATAGAAAACTGGGTTTCATTCATTCAGATTTTTGATTCGTTGATACACAGTAAAAATATTCCAGATGTTGAGAAGTTACATTACTTGTTGTCTAGTGTAACGGGTTTAGCATTGGATTTAATTAAAAATTACCCGTTGTGCAATGAAAACTATTTAATAGCATATAACACATTAAAATCACACTCTGATAAAAAAAGAGTTATTGCAACTTTTTTATGAAAAAATTCTTAATTGTGAAAATATTAAATCTAAGAATTCATCTGAGTTGATGAGAGTTTGTAGGGTTTATAAAGAAAATTTAGAAATTTTATCTAAATATAAACTTCCAGATAGAAACTTTATGTTATTCCATTCATTGTGGTCGAAGCTTGATGTAGGTACCAAAGAAGCCTTCGAATTGCAACTTGAATCTAATGTGGACATACCTAAGTATGAGGAACTCTTATTGTTTGTTGAAAAGCGTAGTTTAGCTTTAGAGAATTCGCAGTTCAATTTAAATTCAAGTTGCATTGGTGGTAGGTCACATAGTAAGCAGCCTGCGGCTAAGCCTAAGTTGTCTTTTGTCGTACCACCGGTAAGTAGCTGTGCCATGTGTGCTGCTTCAGGGCATAATATTGAGAATTGTTCAAAGTTTTTGAGGTTGACCCCGACAGAGAGGTTTAATCAAGTAAAACTAAAGCAACTTTGTATCCTTTGTTGTCGTCCATCTCATTCAGTAAAGAGCTGTCACTCTCGTGCGAATTGCATCTCGTGTAATCAGAAACATCACACATTACTGCATTTTGAGAAAAAACATGAGATGGAGCCTTCGATTGGTTCTAGTTCTGCTCAATCAACTCCGGTGACATTAGGTGTGATAAATCCAGATGCTCCAAGTCTGTTCTCAACAGCAATAGTTTTGATTAAAAATAAATTTGATCAAATGGTACCCGTTCGAATGTTGTTAGATAATTGCTCGGCTAGCAATTTCATTTCATTAAGTTGTGCACAAAGACTTGGCTTGTGTATTCGTGGTCAGTCACCATCAGTGAATGGTATTGGCCTATCAATGGCTGAGACTTGTGGTACTGTAGATTGTGACATAGTCCCTGCACATGGTGACCGGTCATGTAAGTATACATTCAAGGCTTTAGTGCTTCCTAAAATCTGCCCTGATACACCATCAGAGCCATTAGATGTTGATTCATGGAAACATCTAAAGAATTTAAATCTTGCTGATCCAGATTTTCATAAATCTGGACCAATTGATATATTGGTTAATGTCAACCTGTATGCCTCATCCCTCATGGGTGGCGTGGTCAAAGGCAATGACAATGAACCCATTGCCGTTCAGACTGTTTTCGGCTGGCTGGTGCTGGGTGAGTGCCCTACAGATGTTGATTCTTTTCGTTTTCGTTGTCGTAAGGAGTCCAATGCTGTCCCCCAGGGGTGTTTTCTCGTGTCGAGTCCATCGTTGGACTATAATATCAAACGCTTCTGGGAATTGGAGAGTGTTGATTCTCCTAAAAATGTCGTTTTGTCGAAATCTGAATTGTCATGTGAAAACCAAATGGAAAATAAATATTGTCGTAGCCCTGAGGGTAGGATGGTTGTACCATTGCCGTTCGTTGACCCTCTGGACAAACCAAGGTTTTCAAATTCTCGTGAGATTGCATTTAAGCGTCTCTTAAATTTAGAGAGGAAGTTTGAATTAAATCCTCAGTTTCGATCTGCTTATATCCATTTTATGGACGATTATTTGAACTGTGGTCATATGGTAGAAGTTGATCCTCCCTTGTCGTCCGAGGGTCCCTTCTATTATATCCCACATCACGGAATTTGGCGTCCCGAATCTGTCACGACGCCTCTGCGTACGGTATTTAATGCCAGCTCCCAGGATCTATCAGGGACTTCCCTGAATGATACGTTATTGCCAGGTCCAAAACTGCAAAAAAATATATTCGATTTGTTAGTTCGTTTTCGATGGCATGCAATAGTGTTCACTGGAGACATTAAACAGATGTACCGTCAATTTCTTGTCGATCTACAGGACTGTGACTATCAGCGCATATTGTGGCGTCCGTCACCTGATGACCCTGTGAAAGATTATCGTCTCCTTACTGTGACTTATGGAGTATCCAGTTCTCCGTATCAAGCGCTCTGGTGCATCAGGAAACTGGCTGATGAATTATCGACTAGTGCGCCGTTAGGTGCTGCCGTGCTAGCCAGAGATGTATACGTCGATGATGTCGTATCGGGCACAGATTCTGTCGAAGAAGCGTTAGTGTTGCGCAACCAGTTGGTGACAATATTGTCATCAGCA
Source organism: Marasmia exigua (assembly GCA_019059595.1). NCBI lineage: Eukaryota > Metazoa > Arthropoda > Insecta > Lepidoptera > Crambidae > Marasmia > Marasmia exigua. The sequence goes on from CM032469.1 coordinate 21,351,877, forward strand.
CACCTACATTTAAGAAAATGGACTTCTAACCATCCAGGATTTCTTGCCAACTTGTCGGACTCTGATTTAGGAGCAGTTTCAAGATTTCGAGGACGTTCATGACTTGTCGTTAAAGATTTTGGGGTTACTGTGGCTACCCAAATCAGACACATTTACATTTAGAACGTCGAGCGTAGATGGTCGTTGTACGAAACGCTCCATCCTTTCGGACATCGCTCGTATATTTGACCCTCTTGGTCTGTTGTCGCCTGTCGTATTTTTTGCCAAATACCTCATCCAGCTTTTATGGGTCTCTGGTGTCGATTGGGACAGTGAGGTTCCACCCATTATCGCTGCAGAATGGTGTAAATTCAAGTCACAACTTTCGGAATTAAGCTTGTTGAACATTCCTCGACGAATGATTGAACATTTCGTGTCGGCCCAACTTCATGGATTCTGTGATGCTTCGGAGAAAGGTTACTGTCCTGTCATCTATTGTCGTGTCGTTCGAGATGATGGTTCTATTGTCGTGCGCCTTTGCTGCGCTAAGTCGAAAGTGGCTCCGCTCCGTAAGTGTTCCGTGCCAAGATTGGAACTGTTAGCTGCCGTTTTGCTGTCGGATTTAGTCACCGCTTTTAAAGAAGCGTTGAAGGAGATTTATACATTTGAAGATACGCACGCATGGTCGGATTCGACTGTAGCTTTGACGTGGATTCGATCTTGTCCATCGAAATGGAAAACGTTTGTGGCCAATAGGGTTGTGCATATACAAGAGAACCTCCCGCCTGAAAATTGGCATCATGTTTCTGGTACAGACAATCCAGCAGATTGCGCGTCCCGTGGCTTGCTCCCTGCTGATTTAGCCCAGAATACGCTATGGTGGGCGGGGCCTAAATGGCTGTCCAACCCTTCAGACTCGTGGCCACAATCGGAGATCTTTCAAGATCAAGCTGCGTCAAATGAACAGAAAATATTCAGCCTGTTCACTGTTTCAAACGAGTCATTGGTAGACAATATGTTGAAACGATATTCGTCCTTGCCACGCCTACTTCGGATTCTCGCTTACTGTTTTCGTTATATCTATAATTTGAAAAACCGACTATCAAAAAACTCGAACCTTAATTTATCGGTTGAAGAAACCAATAGAGCTCTTCATTTTCTCGTGAAACACGTTCAAGAGCGCTTGTTCGCTTCAGAAATTCGTTCTTTGGCGGACGATAAGTTATCTCGTTCGTTACCCAAACCCATGCGCAAGCTGTCGCCGTTTCTTGATGAGCTCAGCTTGCTCAGGGTGGGCGGTCGCCTATCTAAAGGAGACCTATCGTTTGATGTTAAACATCCCCTGCTATTGCCTCGTGATCATAGGTTGACTACGCTGATCATCGATGATTATCACAATCGTTTCATGCATCCTGGATTGCAAACTATGCAAAATTTATTAGCCCAAGAATTTTGGATTTTGTCGTCGAAAAGGGCTATAAATTCCGTTATCTCGTCGTGCATGAAATGTTTTCGTGCCCGTCCTAAGGTGGCTTCACCTCCTATTATGGGCAATTTACCATCGTTTCGAATTAACCAAATCAAGCCGTTTTCGTCTTCGGCGGTAGACTACGCGGGACCGTTTGATACGAGTGCTGCTCGCGGTCGTGGTGTTCGCACCTTTAAATCGTATATTTGTGTATTCGTTTGTACTGCAACTAAGGCAGTTCATTTTGAGCTCGTTTCTGAGCTTACCTCAGAAGCCTATTTGGCAGCCTTGCGGCGATTTATTGCACGCCGCGGTCGTTGTTCTCGACTGATCTCGGATCAGGGTCGTAACTTTATCGGAGCATCCAACATACTGCACGAACTTATGGCTAAAGCCTCACGTGCAGAGCTAATTGAATTTGTTTTCAACCCGCCTGGCAGCCCGCATTTCTCTGGGTTAGCTGAGGCTGGGGTTAAGTCAGTGAAAACTCACTTGTCACGTGCCGTTGGCTCGCAGCGTCTTACCTTCGAGGAATTCTATACGGTGTTGACTCAACTCGAGGCTATGCTCAACTCGCGTCCCCTGACTCCGGTTAGCTCAGATCCGAATGACTTACTTTAGTTCAAGAACATTTAATAACTCTGTTTTCACCCTTCAACCTGTGGTTGAATCAACTGTTTACAATATAATTAAATCAATCACCTCTAGTGCGATTGGAGATGATGGTATCAACCTGGACATGATCACTCTTACATTATCTCATACGTTAAAGGTCATCACCGCAATCATAAATAAATCTTTGGAGACGGGTATCTTTCCTGAACAATGGAAAAATGCAAAAGTTGTGCCGATCCCCAAAACTCAACATCCCAATGAATTCAAAGATCTACGCCCCATAAGTATTTTGCCTTTCTTATCTAAGATTTTAGAAGCGGTCGTGTGTAGTCAGATTACTACATACTTGGAGCTTAACCGTATTCTACCTGAAAAACAATCGGGCTTTAGAAAATCTCGAAGCACCGCTACAGCATTATCAGATGTAGTTGACGACATTCTCGCTGCCCAGGACATAGGTGAAGGTTCTTTACTGGTTCTGCTAGATTTTTCGCGAGCTTTTGAGACCATCAATATCGAGGTTCTTTTGTCGAAGATGGCTTATTACGATTTTGACTCCAACGCTTTAAAATGGTTCTCCAGTTACCTGGTCGGACGCACTCAATATGTTGAAACACGCAGTATAACCGGAACAACCTCAGTTTCTGACATCTGCTCTATTAAAAGAGGCATCCCACAAGGATCTAAATTAGGGCCTATTCTTTTTATATTATATACTTCTGACATAATAACGAATATTGAATTTTGTGAATACCATTTGTATGCGGATGACCTCCAATTATACATTTCTTTTAAACCTGAGGTGACCAACCTTGCAGTAGATAGACTCAACGCTGACCTGGAACGTGTATCACATTGGTCTGATCAAAATAACCTCGTACTTAATCCTAAAAAAACTAAGGTTATGATATTAGGTTCAAAAAAGATTATAGAAAAAGTTTCCACACAAGACCCGGCAGTTGTGATTCGCGGAGAGCGTTTACAACGAGTAACGGAAGCACGAAATCTTGGTCTAGTTATGGATGAAAGGCTTCAGTTTGAGACCCATGTCGCGGAGCTGATGCGTAACTGCTTTTACCGACTAAAAGTTTTATATCGTATACGGGACTGCATAGATACGGACATGCGTGTCAAGCTTTGTGAAACACTGATATTGGCCAGGTTGACTTATGTTGATACAGTTTTCGGTAGCTGCCTCTTAGCTCGAACAAAACGAGTCATACAACGAATACAAAATGCATGTGCTCGTTATTGTTTTACAGTTCCGAAATATTCCCATATTTCTCCCTTTCTAAACCACCACAATCTACTCAACATGACATCCCGACGTACTTTACATTTCGCCACACTTCTCTTTGGAATCATCAATACCAGACAGCCTACTTATCTTTTTGAGAAGCTGGAGTTTTCACAACGTGGGTTGAGAATTGCGCTTCGCCTATTATGCCCGCGACACAAGACGGCCGCTTTCCGAGGCAGCTTTAGTTATGCTGCCTCGAAATGTTGGAATAATTTACCACCACCTGTTCGAGGCTGCAAAACTGTAGCCTCTTTCAAGTTAAAACTAAAACAGCACCTTTTAAATGTGCAGAAATCTTAAAAAAGCGGCAAGTTATTATATTTTATATTTTAAAATAATTTAGAAGTGCTGAAATGTGTAGTATAATTACTTAAAATTCATTCTACGATAGTAATATTAAATTTCTCTTGGGCTTCATCTTTATATAATTGTAACTGTTTTGAGTGTATTGTATTTGTATATGTAGGAGGTACATTTTATTTCAATAATTTTATGCATAGTGCCTCTGTCATCCCACCGTAGGTGCCCCTGAAAACCAGCGCCTCGGCATTATTATGTCTTGGCATTATGCTGAGGGTCACCTTTTCGGCACAAAAGTTTCTTTTAGTTCTAAGATAAATGTAACTAGTTTTAAGTTGTTGCTGAATAAATATTTTCTATTCTATTCTATTCTATTCTACTTATCGGTGTTGACCCCTGGTCACTTTCTGACGTTAGAACCGCTCACCATCTTACCTGAGGGCAATATGGTCGATGCGAAATTGGGTCCACTTCAACGATGGAAACTTCTACAAAAGATCCATCAAGATTTCTGGCGCAAGTGGCACCTTGAATACTTGCACACACTTCAACAACGCCACAAGTGGTTTGATCGCCAGAAAAACATCATCGTTGGGACGCTCGTGCTCATTGTCAATGAGCAATGTAGCCCCATGAAGTGGAAAGTTGGCCGGGTGGTAGGTACAACTTCATCCTGGAAGTGATGGAATTTGTCGAGTCGTTACAGTTCGCACTGAGTCGGGCGAATTGAAACAACCCATAGTTAAGCTTTGTCCCTTGCCTTTGCAAGACTAAACTATTAACTTTCTCTATTTTAGTTTTAAGTGTCGTTAATGTCGTTATCGTTTTAGTATAAATGTAGTTTAGAAAGTAGAATTAGATGAATCTCAAGCCATAGTGTGTCCATCTCGTTCTCAACTAGGGTAAAATTGAGTAAATTTTCGGAAAATAAGTAGTATTTTCGGTGAGCGGAATGTTCAGGATTAGGGATTTTATTAATTCGCCTGGCAACATTTTAGTAATTAGAAAAAAAGAAAAAGAATGTCTATTCTCTTCGTTTCGTGTCGCTTTGTCGTACGCGTGCTTTGCCGCGTAATTTAGAATAATTTCCGTTAAAGTTGAGAAATATCGTGTCGTCTTAGCTTTGAATATTCCTATTGTTGTGTGTGGAAATCAAGAAAGGCTGATCAGTTCAGGGAATTGCGTTGGCTTCGTATCGGTAACACGCTGGTAACAGGTAACTAGGATTTGAAGGTGAGTTCGAATGAATCTGAGAGTTCTGGGACCCTGTCCAGTTACCGTAACCGCAAGCTGCATCCTTCATCAGCAGCAAAGCCAGGTGAGCGTTTTCACTTAACTGTTTAGCCCCACTTTTATTCCACACTTTTTCGTGTCGTAACATTTAAAATATCGTCATACAGTCCGCTTTGTTTATCGAATAAGTATCGCATTCAATAAGTATGTATTTACAAAAGAAAATCTCGGAGTCAGATCAATGTATGTGATGTGAAATATTTACTTATTTATAACCATAGTGTATATGCCTGAAAAGGTCGGATAATTTTTGTAACCTGGTGTTTCATTCACAATAAAGAACTTACTTATTAACCTAGTCCCAGAGTATAACAATTACTTCCATTTAAACATACTGACCAATAGGAACAACTTAAATGTTATGTAACATTTATTTTTGATTAATGGAATATCTACTCTACCATGAGTCTTCCCTTTTAGATAGTAGTGGTATTACATGGTAATAATCCCCTAAATTGCAATGGAGAGGAGGTTGGTAGGAGTAAAACTCAAAGAGCGTTTCAGAAATGAGTGTGTCAGAGAGCAGAGCAAAGTAAGCGACGTTGCGAAATGGATCTTGAAGTTGAAGTGGGAGTGGGCTGGTCATGTCGCCAGAAAACATGGCTCGTGGTGCAAGGCAGTGGTAGAGTGGAGACCGCGGGGCGAGAACCACCCAAGAGGAAGACCCCAAATGCGTTGGTGTGACGACATCAAAAGGCTGGCAGGAACAAAGTGGATAGATACCGCCCAAGATCGACTAAAATCGCATAAACATGAGGAGACGAGTAGCTCTAACTAGCGACACCATTCGTTTTTATTTGTTAACTACTTAACCGGATCTATATTTAAACAATTTCGGGGTTACAACCTCTCGGCAAACACTTATCTATTTATTAATTAACCATGCACAAATGTTGGGTCCGTTTTTGTACGCGACAAATTGATTACCGCCAAAAGCGGCCACTTTTAGCGTTAATCAATTTTTCGCGTACAAATGTTGGGTCCGCATTTGTGCATGGTTATTTAATAAATAGTATAAGTGTTTGCCGAGAGGTTATAACCCCGAAATTGTTTAAAATAGATCCCGTTTAGTAGCTTAAAATTAAAATCGATTGGCATCGCTAGTGTGCCCTACCCGTCACCTTAAGGAAGCTTTAAGGAGGAAATATTTGTAGTGTACCTAGCGTGTGGTACCACTCAAGGACGAAATTAAAATATTGAGGATGATCGATGTAACGTTAATGAAATGTAAAATATAAAGGCTTTATTCATAAAACTTCAATAAGCTCTTGTCAACTAAAACTAGTTTTGACGTTTGAAGAAAAAATTTTAAAGAAATTTTATGCATAACGAATTTCTCAAAATTTCTTAATTCATCATAATTAAATGAAATTAAATGGCGATGCCGCCGAACCTTTTTAACTATAAAATAAATTAGCGCTCCATTGTTTGATCAATTAATTTTGGAGTAAAATTTAATGTCAATTTATAATACAACTTAGTAGAAGTAGTAAGTACATCGTTTTCACTGCTGAAGGTCGTGCCTTTCTTGAAATGCGTTTACCGAGGCGGTGACAAGGTCTTTCCATTCTTCCATATCCTCGACTTGTCTTAGGGCAATCGGCAAAAGGATGAGGAGGGGGAGGAGACGCCGAGCAGATGCGCGTCTCCCCCCTCTCCGCGAAGGGAGCCCGCTGGTGCGTGGTACAGGGGCATCAGCACCAGCATTGCACAGGCTCCCTTTGCTGCCCGGTAGGGACGGCTCAGTTCTCCCGGCTGTCCCTATCCCCTCTCCCGGCACGTCCGGGGGAGGAACCGCCTAGTCCGCCGTATAGGCGGACATCCGTCCGGGGAATATCGTGGAGGGAGGCTTTGGCTGTATCACCATGATATGACCCCAATATGGGCGATGAGGGAGAACCGCGGGGGGTTTAGTGGGTATGCCTTTGCCTGGTTTCTCTTTGGGAGAAGCCCCCCGCCAAAGGAAAGCCCCACATAACCCGGCCACCCCCCGGTGGTCTGGTATGCATAAGGTAGTCGGCTCATCTCTTGAGCCGGCGGCATTCCCCCTGCGAAACCAAAAAAAAAGGGCAATCGGCAAAGTAAGTCCGGTTACAACGAAGAGGTGAACGGCACCTTCGCCTTTTACCATTGACCTTCCCCACAACAACCAACTTGTCCAAGCTGTCGGACTGTCTCCGGGCGATATGGCCAAAGTAACCAAGTACTCTTTAGTTACAGATAAAGAAATATGAAGTTAGTGTAAAACAGAAACGATTGCAAACATAATGCGTAGGAGTCCCTTACGCACGAGAGACTCGATATTTAATTTTGTATCAAAGTATTCAGACAAATGTTGTCACGTTCTCAATATGATAAATTGGAAAATTTGGCAATTGGTACAAAAGTTTTACGTGACAACCCCTCTGCTGTCGATATTGAGATGAGCAGTTGAGGTACCTAGGCGCCTACTTATTTATGTACTCTTATTTTTATAAGAATAAGAATCTTTATTTACAATTAACGGGATACATAATAGTTGAGTTGTTGTATATACATTTTGCGATCACCATGTTTATTTGTTTGTGATCTCTGAACGTTAAAAAGTTTGATTTGTTTATACCGGAGTGATACCTTGGCCTCACAGAAAACCGGACTGAAGCAGCACTGTGCTGTGTTTCGCTGAGTGAGTGAGGTAACCGGAGACCCAATCCGGGGGATAGGGGGGTTTAAAGTGAGCTACCACGTATGGGCGGCGGCAATCGCTTACCATCAGGTGATCCGTCTGCTCGTCTGCAACCTATCGTATAAAAAAATGTGATTGGTGGCAGACGATCAGACAGATGGTAAGCGATTACTGCCACCCATAGACACCCGTAACACCAGTGGAGTCACAAGTGTGGTAGCACACTTTAAACATCTTACGATAAGGAACACCTTGCCACTTGGAACTAACATACAAACCTTCATTCAACGACCTTAGTAATGATTTATTGTTGCCCATTTATTCTCACCTAAATCCATTGACACAAAAATAAGTAGAGTGCTCTTCAGCATCCCGCCAGGGCCGGATTAGCCATAATATGCAAATATTATTAGAAAGAGTAGGAAAAGCCATGGGGCCGCAAATTATGGGCCCCACGCTCGAACGCCTGTAATTTTTGTATGTAATGCCAGACGAGTAGACGATTATCCGATGGTAAGTGATTGCTGCAGCTCATGGACACAAGCGGAATCACAAGTGGGCTGCTAACTTTTAAACTCTCTTTCCGGATTTAGCATCTGTTACCCTCGCGAAATACAAATTTTAAGCGCCCATTTACGGTTCAAACAGATTTTTATTCGTCATCGTCAGCCCATTTAAGTCCCCACTGCTGGGGCACGGGCCTCTCTCAATCATGTGAGGGGTAACTCACCACGCTTGGCAGACGGGTTGGCGAGGGTTTTGATATAAATGCAGAGTTTTCCTTCCCTGGGTGCTGATGATCAAGCCAGCAGCTTTACCTAAGTCGCCTTTTACGACACCTCGGTAAGAGTGAGGGTGGCCTATTCTACTCTGCCGGGGACCACACGACCACACGGATTTTTATTAATTAAAATGAAATTAATTCATAAAAGAAAGTTATAAGTCGCCACTTTCTTTTAGTCATGCTAGCGATGATTGTTACATGAATAGTGTGTACAAAATGAGCTTAAAAAATCACAAATACATTTTTATTTTAAATGTCTTAACCAATTTCCATTTACTGTCTTACGGCTGCACTCAGAGAATTCATTTAAGCTTATGTTCATTAACTTTAGTATCGGTCGTCTTTATGCGTATCAAAATAAGGGTCAATATTTTATCTTAAGTAGCCAACTAAGTTAAACAACGACTCTGAGTGTGGCAGTTAGTTTCATTACAATCAATAAAAACTGTTCGGGGCGTCACTGGTAAAGCCCTCTAAAGAAAATCAAGGGCCCCAAGATGGATTCTGCAACAGGCCCCGCAATTGCTTAAATCCGGTCCTGTCCATTTGCAGGTACCGTCATTTCCACGACAGCCATTTATCTTCATGAGACACACCTTTTTTGCGTCCGGGAGCTGTGAACGGTTCAGATAGCACTAATGCTGACTCGTATTAATGTTGCGACTGAGCTGGAGAAATGCATTTCTGTAACAGTTTAGTCAAGTATGCATTGAGAGAGAAGGTAGCGGAAAACATTCGATCTGACTAAGCTAACAAAGAGAGTTGGGTAAATATGGGCAAGGCACATAATGAGGAGAACAGACGCCCGTTGGGGCGGATAGGTCCTTGAGTGGAGGCCAGAAACAGGAGATCGCAGCCGTGGCAGGCCCCCCACAATGGTGGACCGACGATCTGGTGGAGGTCGCGGGAATCCGTTGGATGCGAGCGGCGCAGGTACAATCTGTGTGGAGAACATTGAGGGAAGCCTATGTCCAGCAGTGGGTGTCTATTGGCTGAAATGATGATGATGAAATATAGCTGAGTGAAAAAGAACGCGCCTTCCATACGGGGGGTTGTTTTTTTATGTGATATGTGGCAGACGAGCAGACGGATCACCTGATGGTAAACGATTGCCGCCGCCCAAAGAGACTTGCAACACCAGAGCCATGCACATGCATGCACCTCTAGATTTTTCTAGTCTATGTGCATATTTCTACCATCAGCTCGGCGGTGAGGGAAAACATCGTGTAGAAACCTGTGCGTCTCAGATAGTTTCCAAATCTACAATATTAGAGATAATGATTTTGAATGTGTAATCGTGATCCAGTCCAACTGGTTCCCCTGTCTGATGGTTACAAAGTCGCTCCGTTGTAATTACGCGACTTTCGATCTGTCTGACGTATAAATGAGGGATGTGTTTGAGGCAGGCCGCTTATGGCGAATCTGTAATTTCATTTTCTTCGTAACGTCTGAGGGCCTAAAGCGAACTACACAAAACCCTCTGTGCTCTGTAGGTCAGTCCTTTTACAGCTAAAAGTTTTAGATATCTCTATGCATATCCGTTGACAGCACAGGGCGGCACAGGACCGATCTGTGTGGAGAAGATTGGGGGAGGCCTATGTCCGTCTATTGGCTGAAATGATGATGATGATGATATCCATTGATGTGTTCTCTGCTGTCAAAATAGGGTCTCCTAATTATCTATGCCACTGCAATACACACTTTCCTCAAGGAAGACTGTATTTCACCAAAGAAGTAAGAGTTCAGGAGGCCCAATTAGACAGGAACGGGAGTTTAACCAGTTTAACCACAAGTTTGCTTTTATATATTTTTTTTATTAGAATAGGCAGACATTTGGCCACAATTTCACCTAATGGTAAGTGATGATGTGGCCGAAGATGGATCATGCCTGTCTAGTAACAGCCTAACTAACTAGTAGTTTAGCTACAGATTGTAATTCGACTGTTGTAGCATGCATATGGGTGAGACCATCAGATGACTCGTCTATCTCAAAAAATGTACATACTTACTCCGTTGGCTCAGCAGCCCGAACCGAGTCTTGGCCTCACAAGACCCAAGAGAGCGTCACTTTGGCCGATCCTGCATTACTTCTTGCTAATCATTGACCTGAAGTACTCGCAAATCAGTCTCGATGAAATGAGAGTGAGACCAAGGCGCACCGTCTTCGCTGGCTTGGCCACCTCGAAGGACTGAAAGAGGATCGCCTCGTGAAGAAAGTGTACCAGGACCGACCGGTGAGCCGACGCCCAGTTGGGCGGCAGGTATCGCTGGAAAGAAAAAAGTTTTTTTTTTAATTATTGCGGACAAACGAGTGGACGGCATGGACATTTGCAACACCCCAGGCATCACATACGCATTGTTGACTCTTAAGAAATTGACCTATTGAATTGTATATAATTGATTGAAGGTCGTATCTATTCGGGAATACAACAGTTCTGTGTGTTTTTGGTATAAAAAACGTGGCTTCGGTAAAGACACGTTTGCATTTGATAATATGGCTCATAGCTTAGCAAGGGACACCTTTTCAAAGCTACACGCAAAGAGGCTTATCTAAGAAGCTGGCTCAGGGTTAAAGTGGTTCTTGGCCCCGACATCAAAGCGGGCCACTGTCAACAAAGTCGACTAAGTCTGTGTCGAGTTTTACTAGTCCTTGTGTCCAAGTGTTTAACACGTTTTTAGATCGATATAAATAGAATCTATCCCTAAGAGGGACTCATGATTTTAAATTCTTTGAAAGTCAACATTCAAGATTAATTCATTACATGATTAAGAAAAAAATAAGTGCCAACCAATATCATAATTCAAAATTCAAAAGTACTTTATTTGCATAGGCTTATATACAGCTTTTACAAATCGTCATACATGAAAAATATAAATTATATCTATGTATATTATACATGTAATTAAATATATATGTCGATACAAAAAATATACTAAAAAATGAATAAATATAATGTGATTCTACCACCAGAATCGGAAAGTTGATTCTGACGAGAAGATCCGGCAAGAAACTCGCCAGTTACTCTTTTTTATCACCAAAATTTTTTTAAGTCCAGTATCATGTGTGTAGGCGAACAGCTTATCATTTCCACAAATTCTTGTCATTTAAGTAATCATTAACTGTATAATAGGCTTTTGCCATTAAATAATTTTTAACATGTGTTTTAAATTTAGGCATTGGTAAATCAACAAGCTTTTGTGGTAACTTACTAAATATTTTAATACTCATTCCTATTCCTATATTCCATAAGAACAGATTTGTAATATTTTAGGTAATTACCTACGAATACTCAGAACGGAACTCACAAGGTGGACCAACGATCTGGTGAAGGTTGCGGGAATCCATTGGATGCGAGCGGCACAGGACCGATCTGTGTGGAGAACATTGGGGGAGGCCTATGTCCAGCAGTGGACGTCTATTGGCTGAAATGATGATGACTCAGAACGGAACTAAAGTTCTGAGTAGTACCTAACTAATTAGTAGGATCTCTGAGTCATAGAAGTGAGAAGATTTATATAGATAACTAAATATAATTTACCAGAGTCACCGACATAGCCCATCGAATTAGCAAACTGAAGTGGCAGTGGGCTGGTCATATTAGCCGCAGAACTGACAGCCGTTGGAGCCGTAAAGACCTTGATTGGAGACCGCGACTCGGTAAGCGTAGTGTAGGACGCCCTGCGACAAGATGGGATGATGACATTCGAAGGCTGGCTGGTGTAGGCTGGATGAGATTGGCCAAAAATCGGGAGCAGTGGCGTGCATTAGGCGAGACCTATGTCCAGCAGTGGACGAGTGTGGGTTGCTGATGATGATGATGAAATATAATTTACTGCACAAAATACACAATTTACGAGTAAGTACTAGGCATTTCAGAATGTTTGTGTACAATTTACTTTAAATTGATAGTTCTTTTAAATAAAAGTAATAAAACTATTGTTATAATGAGTAATCTCAAAAGCAGGTACATGAAACCTATATGATCTCCTATTAATAAGTTTAGCTGGCTAAAAGCCAAACACACTCGAACCTTGAGGATTCCTATTATTTATTTGTTGAACAAATTAGAAGTTTCACTTTAATTTTGGGCAGCAAAAGTTTTTTTAATTCTGTAGAATACCCTGAAATTTCCCCAGGGTAGGTAAATCAGTTAAATAGCTTAGGCGAGGCAATGTGGTTGCTTGCAGACTAAACTCAGTTAGTTCTATAACGAACTGTGTTTATGACAAAGATAATGTAAAGCCCAGGATTAAAAGTAATTAGATTTCTGACAGAAAGACAAAGCATTTAGGATCTAAGAACGATGTTATGCGAAAGTTTTACCGTGGGAGAGTCATGCTTCGGCATGAATAGGCCGGCTCGACGGCCTGACACGGCCTCACAGAAAACCGGCGTTAAAGCAGCACTGTGCTGTGTTTAGCTGCGTGAGTGAGGGTACCGGAGGCACATTCCGGGGTCAAAGGGGGGGTTAAAAGGTTGCACTTGTGACTCCACTGGTGTCGCGGGTGCTGCCTCCCATGGGGCAGCAATTGTTTACCATCCGTCTTCTCGTCTGCCACCAATCGCTTAAAAAATAGTTCGATCCCGGTTTAAGCGGACTTCGGGCTCCGAAGCGATAGCTTGGGACTCACCCGGGACAAAACGCAAAAATGATTTAGATGAACATGTGTTTTACCAAGCACTTAAGCTTAGACTGGTAGTGGCGGCTTTGTTAAGTTAGCAAGAAAACAGTAAATTAATGTAAGAAAAGTATTTTTTGTGCGCGCAGAACTATAAATATAAGCAAGCAAACATACTATGTAAATACTAGCAAACAAAGGCGCGGACCTAAAGTCTGTGGTATGTAATTAACCAATAAAAGTATTTACCAACTCATCGGGCAAAATCCTCATTTTCGTAGACCCTAGTTCTCGTATTTAATTTGCCACTAAGTACCTAACTATTATTGGAAACTCGCTGCAAACTGTAATTGGAGTGATTTTGGCTTAATCAGCAATTCGGTATTCGGTTACGAAATTCCATCTGCTATGCCAATGGACAACATTTCAAAATTGCTAAGCTCTGAAACAAAAAATACCATTTCTTTATTTACTTTTCCGCTGCGCGAATATATATTTATAAATTTTTTATATTGCTTATTTACTGAGAAAAAAATTAAAAACTAAAAAACGTAAGATGACGTCATCGGACGGCAGAATGTAAAATATTTCTTTGCCTAGCACATTATAGTTTTAAATTTACGAAATACCAAACCCATGACATGCAACTGTCAAAAAAAAGACAACTTGACAACGTTGAATGAATGAATGACGTTGACAATGTTGACACTAGTATTATTTACCTTTGACAGTAGTACCTTTTTTTTATTAAAACAATGATAAGCAAAGGAATATCGCTGTATTCAGCCGTCCGATGACGTCATTTGGCGCTTACGTCTATTTAGAATATAAAGAATTTTAATAATTATTTTATGCATGAAAATGGACAAATTTTGAAAAAAGAAAAAATATGGGTCCGTTCATTTTATGTCTATTTTTATATAAAAAAACAATATGGACATGTTAAAAATATGAAATGTTGTCCATTGTGATTTACTGTCTATTCATCATCGTCATCATTTCAACCAATATACGTCCACTGCTGGTCATAGGCCTCCCCCAATGATCTCCACATAGATCGGTCCTGAGCCGCCCGCATCCAATGGATTCCCGCGATCTTCACCAGATCGACGGTCCACCTTATCACAAGTCACAAGGTGTCAATTCACAGTCTGATAAAAATAGTTTGTTTTTAAGATGTGCCTCGGTCTAATATCTCGGTATATATACACTTATAATTTTCTTTATTGGCGGCGTAAGATATCGTCGATTTTTTTTTATTAGTTGTATCCTTCAGTTTACCTACCAACCTATAGAAATATAGAAGCCATCAATCTCAAATGTTTGCTATGAAACCCGTTTTGATAAATTAAATAAGGTTGAAGATAAATTTAAGCAGCGGCTACACTGTCATCATAGCATTCGAAAATCACAAACGGAATCCCACAAAAACGCCTCGTTTCATATAGGACAAACCAAGATAAAACCAAAATAAATATATAGTTATTAAAATTACAATTCCAAAAAAATTCAAAATTCAAAAGTACTTTATTTGCATAGGCTTATACGAGTATACAGTTCTTACAAATCGTCATACATGATAAATATTAATTATAGCTATGTATATTATACATGTAATTAAACATATATGTCGATACAAAAAATATACTAAGAAATGAATAACTATAATGTGATTCTACCACCGGAATCGGAAAGTTGATTCTGACGAGAAGATCCGGCAAGAAACTCGCCAGTTACTCTTTTTAATCACCAAATTTTTTTTTAAGTACAGTATCATGGGTGTATCATTAAGTTTTCGTACTTTATTTTGAGTGCAATAAAAGTATATTCATTCATACATACATACATGGTGTGACTGCACCATCATTTAGGTCTATTTTTACCCTTCTTTTTAAAAAGATAATTAAGCAAATTCTCACCGAAAATGCTATTATAGTATAGATTTTCTTAATGATAAATTTTGACTGATTCCTAAGGATGTATACAAATTAATTTAATTGACATTTCTAAATACATAATTAGAAATTATGTCTGTAATAATATCTGTGTTAAAATCCATTTCGAAAACAATTTAAAAATGTATGATAATAATATTTTTTATCTTGTAATTTTACACGCCAAATATTGGCGAAACATGTCGAAACTCACAGTTTGTACCAACCCATGTTATTCTCTGCAATAATGTTCTTACACATGTTTTCGTAAATAAATGTCTTTATCTGTATCTGGTTATAGGCGACATGACGTCACGTTAAATTAACTGCAGCGGCCTCTAGGGGATTCAGAGTAAGGAACTAAAAAAAAATTTTTTCGTGACGGTACCGTGTGGGGTCAAAAAATAAAAGGGTACTAATTAAACAAGCTTCTTTTTAATAGCATTATTCGCCTCAGAAAATATATGTTACCTTCTAAATTACTAAGTCGGCCACAACCAATGCGCGTCTTAATAATAGTATCTCAGACACTAGTTATCTTATATGTAAGCCACTGTAAATATAACTCAGCATAGTGGTTATTTTTTAGCATCTAAATTTGTGATATGCATTCAAATAGGAAGCTTCTAAAGTATTAATATATGACACCAAAATAGTAAGAATATTAGCCTCTAATTGCATAATTTAGTATGAATAAAATGTAACTCATCCTACATTAATCGATTGTTAAATGTACCGAAAATTGTCATCAAATAGTATAATTAAAGCCACTACATATTATTATCATGTATTACACATGAACTATTAAGGACAGTCAGCCAAAGCGATGGTAGCCTAGTGGTCTAGAACGCGCCCTCCATGCGGAGGGTCGATTTCTCTAGATTTTTCAAATCTATGTGCATATTTCTATATTTACCTCGGCGGTGAAGGAAAACATCGTGAGAAAACTGCTCGTTTGGGATAGTGTCAGAAGCGTGTAACCATGATTCAGTTGGTCTTGTTCCTCTGTCAAAGGGTTGCGAAGGTCAGACGGCAGTCGCTTCATTGTAATTACCAGGCTCCCCAAATCCTGAATCATGATCAAAGCGTACCCTGGGCTCCAAAGCCCAGCTTTGGACTCAACTGGGAATTATACGCAAATATGAAGAAGAAAAACTACCTATTAAGGACAGTCATAGTAAAACCATTTATTTATGCAAATCAATTTGTGTATTAATATGTGTAACAAGTACAATCATTTATAGAAAAGTAATTAATAAACATTAACACGTATAATTACGTGATTAAAAGAAAAAGAAAATAAGGGCTTCGGCACAAGTATCGAATAGCGCTCTCTGATTGGTGCAAATGGCCGGTTGTTGTCATGTCGCGCACTCGCGCCAAATCGTACAGTGGCTATTTTCACGATAAAAGAATATGAAGTATTATTTTACATGTTAAGTTATTATTTTACATGTTAGCCAATGTATGATGATGAGTATTGAAGCTTGAATACATAATTTTTGAGGAGCTTGTATTGAAGCTGTAAAACGTAATATGGTGATGAGTTACAAATGTCGTGGCTGAGTTAGTAAATTAGTTTGCAATGTATAAATCAGAAGGATAAGGAAAATTAATTGTTGATATTGACTTGACGCTTTCTTTAACATTTTTAGTTGGCGTTGTAAAGAAGATGAATCAGTTAATTAAAGGCTATGTCAATTTCCCGGTGCTTAGATAGTAAATTAGAAGTTTGCGCGCGTGGCCAAATAAAAATTCTGTGGCCTTGTTTATTATTTCTCAAAATAAAATAGCTTTTTTAGCACATTTCAAACATGTAATTTTATTTACATAAATAAAAAAATGTTAAATAAAAATAAAGTTTAAAAATTAAAACCCGACTACCAAAAAAAACACGCTCTAAAAAGTACAAACCAAGAAAATTGTCTCTGCTGAAATTATTATGCCGTATTGCCGTGGTCGTATGCCACCTACTGCAGCAAAACAGCTTCGATATAATATTTTTTTTTTATGTAATTGGTAGGTAGACGAACAGACTGATCACCTGATGTAAAGCAATTGCCGCCGCCCATGGACACCCGCGACACCAGTGGAGTCACAAGTGCGCTGCCAACTTTTAACCCCCCCTATCCCCCGGATTGGGCCTCCGGTACCCTCACTCACGCAGCGAAACACACCACAGTGCTGCTTCACGCCGGTTCACATTCATGCTGAAGCTTGGCTCTCCCACATGTAAAAAAAAATAATCAATGTGGCATACGACCACGGCGATAAGGCATAATAATTTCTGCAGAGACAGTTTTCTTGTTTCGTACTTTTTAGAGCGTGTTTTTTTGGAAGTCGGGTTTTAGCTTTTAAACCTTATTTTTATTCACTTAACTAAATAGACTTCCTGGGATTTAGATCCTCAGAGGGATCAATAAGACCTTATTGAAGTACCAAAAAGGCCCCCAGTATGTCTTAACCATTAACGAAAATTAAACAACGAAACGCTCTAATCATCACAAAAAATGCAAGGTCAGATCCTCGTGGTCCTTATCACAACCGCTCAAAGTCTACAATAGCCACGATTGATGCACTAGTATTGAAAGAACGGCCCACGAAAATTGAATCAATTTGTCTTAAGGGAATTCCTTGAATCGAAAGAGGGAGATTGGCAGTTTCCTTTTTTCCTAATCGAGTTAAATCAGAATCAGAACTGTACTGTTATTGCTAATGGAATTGACCTGGTTCGGGATGGAAATGACGTCTGATTGCGGCAGTCGAAGAAACTATTGTTGGGAATAAACTTATTAGGTAACGGCCTTCCGCAATATTCAATAATCTCAGGCCATTTCTCTGGCCACAGGGGAAATAACCCCCTCGTCCCAAATCGTAAGTAAAATCGAAAAATCATAAAAAAAAATGAGATGCGAATGAGGAGGTTTGATGTTTGGGAGAGGAGAAAAGGGCCCTTTATCACGATAATATCCTCCAACCGCAATCTCAACGATCAGCCCACCTACGCAGGATATATTATAGTGCGCAAACACAAGTGCACTCTCTATTCCCTTACCCTCATATTCCGATGGGACACTAGGATGACACGACCGGAGAGGGTATGGGCGCACGGACGAACGGCTTGCTTTTCGAGGCACGGAGGTACAACACCGACAACTGCCAGACTCCGGGCTGACACTAAAAAATTCTTACCGAAAACTTAGGTACACATTTTTGGAACCCGGGACCTCTTGCGCAGCCGTCGCTTTATAGTTTAAATACTAGCGCAATCGTAAGCTTCGTAGCACAACTATGTAGTTAGCTACGGCTACAAGTATTATGTAATGTAGTATCCATATTCTCGTAGCATTTTATAATGTTACGAATCAGTAGCACCGTAGTATTTGGTAAAGCCATACCTGTCGTAACGTGGTCTATCACATTGCCGTAGTGTGATCGTAGCTTCGTAGCACAGGACTATACCACGCAACCAAGTTGGGGTCCAATGACCCCCACCAAAAATTAAGGCTACGAACGCGCGTAAAGGAGTGCAGCCTAGAGTTGTATCTACCCACTAAAACACCAGGGGGAACCACTTTTTCATATTGCCATAAGGGACATCATGGAAATCAATAGTAGTTTTGGCTCTACAAACAAAAATGTAAAAAGTCGAAAAATAAATTGAAACAGCTGTTGACTTAAATGTTTTTAAATGTTTAATTTATTTTTTATTTTTCGTTTTATATCTCTCTACAACTCAGTTCCCGCTTTCAATAGGCACCCCACTCAATTATATTATAATTTATTATTTCAACATTTATGGGGGGCGGCCATCTTGGATTTAAAATTTTTCATAGTGTATTGTATTTTAATACTCAAACCCTTTTATTTGATACCTATATCGAGGGGGTGGTCATACAATATGTTAATCCGACATTTTGTGGCGGCGGCTATCATGGATTAATTTCCATCTAACATAGCTAAGAATACTCCCGATCAATTCACCTTTTAAACAAAAAAACCGGCCAAGTGCGAGTCGGACTCGCCCATGAAGGGTTCCGTATCTGAAAGTAAGATATATGGAAGGTAAATTGCTGGTTTACGGTTTATAACGTATTAAAAAAAACTACTCACTATATCTAGTTCAAACCAACTTTCGTTGTTAGTTTTTCATGATTATATACATCATATATTTTTTTAAGGTTTATAATTCATTTATTATAGAAGTTAGAGGGGGGGGGGGGGGGGATAATTTAACACTTTGGGAGCGTCTCTTGCGCAATGTATTGTGTTTAGAAAAAAAATATGTTAAAAGCCTCAACATCATTTTTAAAGATCTATCCATAGATATCCCACACGTATAGGCTTAATAGAAAAAAGCTTTTTGAGTTTCAGTTTCAAGTATGGAGACCCGCTCAATTTTTTTATTTTTTCCAATTTTTATGTAAAAATCGTAATGCGGTTAACAAAATACATCTATTTACCAAGTTTCAATAGTATAGTTCTTATAGATTCAGAGAAAAGTGGCTGTGACATACGGACGGACACAGACGGACAGACGGACAGACGTGACGAATCTATAAGGGTTTCGTTTTTTGCCATTTGGCTAAAGAACCCTAAAAAACAAAATCAAGATCGGTTCATCCATTCGGGGGCTACGATGCCACAGACACACACACACACAGACACGTCAAACTTATAACGCCCAGTCGATTTTACGTCGGGGGTTAAAAAAAATCTTCCCCTACATCAACAAAAGGGAGACATAAGATATATAGATTGAACCTCCATATTTCTTAGTACCAACTGAAACTTAATCCACAAGCATCCTCACAAAGTTGACCCAAGAAATCAAAGTAGGTTCGATGTGAACAAGCATCTGAGTAACTAGTTGCGAAGTATTTACATTATGCATGATCAGGAAAGTTCCCTTTTAGAGTCTGCCATGGAACTACCAACTTCATGGAATCGCGGATACGAAAGCCTCTTCATCACCAGCTTATTTATTTCCCACTGCGGTAGCTCAAGCCTGACATTTCGTGGAAGATGAATGTTAATCTGGGTTCCGTTTTTATCTTTTACGTTTTACTGCACCTAGTTTTGCAGAAAAATGTCTCAAACATTCTTTTGCAAAAAAAAGTAACGTATCAGCCTAATACTGTCCCGCCGTGTGGTCCCCGGCAGAGTAGAATAGGCCACCCTCACTCTTACCGAGGTGTCGTAAAAGGCGACTAACGTAAAGCTGCAGGCATGATCATCAGCACCCAGAGAAGGAAAACTCTGCATTCATATCAAAACCCTCGCCAACCCGTCTGCCAAGCATGGTGAGTATGGCAATTACCCCTCATGTGATTGAGGGAGGCCCGTGCCCCAGCAGTGGGGACTTAAATGGCTGATGATGATCATGATGATGATGACTGTCCTACTGCAGGGCAAAGGCCTCCATCATAGAAATGAAGTCATCGCTACTATGATGGGATTATGCTTAATCACCACGCTTGCCTAATACGGATTGGTGATCACAATCTAGAACTAATCCGAGCATTAGAATTCGAAAAATACCTTTGTTCGACTCGGGAAATACCTTTGTTTCGGGATCACGGCCTGGCACTTAAACCACTATACCAACGGGGCGATTTTTTAAAGCATTGAAATTAAAATGCGTTGGTAGCTTAGCTCTAGCTTTTAACGTAAATCTTTAACACCTACTAAGATCCGATTTTTTCATCGTCAGATAAAAGTAAATGTTATTCATGTCGAACATTTACCGAAGAGAATATTGGAGTAATATACCGGAGTAATACCACGGTACTACTCGATCGAGGCTTCACTTCTTTTTCGAAGTGCCCTTGTCCTTTGCTAAAACCTATTTTTCAATAAATAGTTTTTATCATACTTTTGTTGTTTGCTATTCCTTATCAATGTTGGATCCAATTTATTTGAGTATTGTTGTTTTTCAGCTGCAATCTGATCGCTCGCTCTCGTGACAAATGAATACAGATTTAAAACAACACTGCACGAAGTTTCGCATTTCCCAATTTTGTGAATGCACAGTTTTTGTCCCGGAAAATGTTGTAATCACTGATGAAATATTGGCGACTTTTGAATTTGTAATGTTAAAAATAGAAACCTAAAGTTTTAGTTTAAAAACATTCAGTCAATTTAACTCGGGAAAAAGGGAAAGTTGGCGGCACACTTGTGTGTGACTACAAGATGTTGCGGATGTTTATGATGATGGTGGCAATCGTTTACCATCAAGTGTGCTGTTTTGCTCGTCTGTCACATACCACGTAGAAAAAAAACTCGAGTCCATAAAGGGCTGGCTGTAAAGGTTGTGGTGCTGTGTTTCGTTGCGTGCGTTAGGGTACTGGAGGCCCAATCCGGGGGAAAGTTGGGTTAAATGGTAGGCAGCTCGCTTGTGACTCCACTGGTGTCGCGGGTGTCTATAAGGCGATCCGTCTGCCTTTCTGCCATCTATCACATAAAAAAGGGCCTAGGTCAAAGTAAGTAGTTTTCCCTCCCCCGATCACGGGGAAGGAAGCGCCGTGCCCGCCGCATAGGCATAGGTTTCGTACCATGTACCACGTCTTCTCCCACTATGGACGATCATTTGCGTAACGAAATGCGTTGGTCATTCCAGGGTCAAAAAAAAGTAGGCGAGTAGCTGAGGATGCTGATTCGGATTGTTAAAAATGTTTGTTCTGCAATTAATGCATTATTTGTTAGTAACGAAACTTTCGTTTGAAAATAACTAATTTGTCCGGTTCCATTTAAAATGAGCGCTATTGTCCTTTCCGGACGACTCATGTGCTAACTTAGAATATCTTTTAACGTACAACTTAGTGAACAGTAAGTGCGCCTTTCTAGTAGAAATTATGAATAAACCCGGGTCTTTCCACGTCCGGACTTAGAACGAAATAAAAGACTAAGAAGAAAACAATAGAAATATGTTCGATAAAAACATTTTCTCTTTTAGGAAAACAATTTATTTCTTTTACATGTTGGGCAAATTGCTTAGTAAGGTCTAGGCAGAACGTTTCGTTATCGATAACTTAAATCCGTTTCATTACGAAGTAAAACGAGTTAGGAAACTTAGGTATTTTGTGGATGTTAACATTAAGTACCTAAAGCATTTTCGTTTGTTCTCTTTTCCAAACTTTTCTTGTGGTCGGCTTGATCTCTTATATCGGGGTTATCTTTTTTGTGTTATAATAAGTGGCAGACGATCAGACGGATCATCTGATGTTAAGCGATTGCTGCCGCCCATAAGGACATTCGTTACACCAGTGGGGTCACAAGTAGGCTGCCAACCATTGAACCCCCTTCCCTATAAAATTAGCGTTTCAGTACCCTTACTCACTTGGTGGCCGTGTGGTCCCCGGCAGAGTAGAATAGGCCACCCTCACTCTTACCAAGGTGTCGTAAAAGGCGACTAAGGTAAAGCTGCTGGCATGATCATCAGCACCCAGAGAAGGAAAACTCTGCATTTATATCAAAACCCTCGCCAACCCGTCTGCCAAGCGTGGTGAGTATGGCAATTACCCCTCATGTGATTGAGGGAGGCCCGTGCCCCAACAGTGGGGGACTTAAATGGGCTGATGATGATGATGACGATGATGACTCACTTGGCGAAACACAGCATGGCTGCTGCACTGCACTGCTCAATTTACCTGCTCTGGACAAATATTCGTGTGACAAACACTTAAGTTTGACTAATGTCTGGGTGTACGAAATGTATTTAAGGCGACGGGTACCTCTAGATATTGACGCCAATCGATTTAAACTGTTAGCTACTAAACCGGATCTATTTTAAACAATTTTTGAGCTCCAGTCTCGCTTATACTATTTATTTAATAATTGTGCACTATTTTTCGATCTGTTTTTGCACTCGAAATTTCACTCCAAGTACAAACAATCGAAAAACAATAATACGGTATTTGACTCTTTTTTTATTATTTTTGTAATCAAAATACCTCTCAATGATAGAAACATCGTTGAAAGAATTACTTGATTATCATTTAAACAACCTGAGATATCACAACTTTAAAATCATATTAATTTGGGAAAACCCAAAACGCTCCACACAAATGGCTACTAAGATGTGACGTCACACGCAAGTATTTTGTATGCTTTTCATTTGAATTTTGTATGGTAGCTATATCAAATGATTCGTTTATGTCAATGGTTCTATTATAATAGTTGGTACAAATTGTATGGGTTATTAAATGGTATAATTATTTTTTTATAATTGCATACTTTTAAAATGGACTTTCCCATGAATATTTGAATGACCATAAAATCGGCTAGACGTTATATTTTAAATAAAGAATTTTTGCTATTGGCACATATCACCTATATTTTGATAAAATATTTATATTTTGTAAAATCTGGAGGTTAGTCAAATACCCTATTTAAAAAAAATAAAGTAACAGCATCGAAATAATTAACATTCTAGCATTTGAAAGGTACCTTACTATAAACATATTGGGCATGATGATATGTAATTATCCCTCTACGAAAAGAGGTATTTTGTATAAAAATCATGGAGTGATCCCAGACTTCCTTTGATGTTTGTATGAGTTTGACAACCCTGCTATCTCTCTAAGGAACGACGGGGAAAAATCTAGCCAATTCCAGTCTGACCTTTCCTGCCTAGGTAACTAATGTGATGTGTGATATGTCTTTTGTTATAGCCCCATAAGACTTGTATTGTTTGACGCCATCTTTGGACCGAGCTGAGACAGTAATGGACGAAGCTGGGATTGACATGAAGGTGGTAACATGATACATACTCTGAGAGCATGTGTTATGAATGGATAATGTTTGAAAGAGATATAATAAGAAGGTATAAAATTGGTTGCAGAGAAAAATACTTAACCATCTCCATTTACTTTGCATGTGTATGCATGTGCAGATGGCGTCAGGTCTAGTTACCCCCTCGTGGAGAAAATAGCACTTGAAAACCTCACGTGCCGCCGTTTGTACTTAAAGGTTCTTATAATAATATCCTCCAATTCCTCCTCCATGGTCAGGTTCGAGTTAAAAGAGTAGGAGCATAAGCAAAGCACTGAATTCTGGAAAAGACTACCTCGACTAGAACAGTCTAAGGCGTTGATACAGGCGTTCGATCAGAGACGAGCTGTAGAAATAATAAAACTGAGTAGAGGACATGTTAGGGCACTCACTCGGACCCTCACAGGGCACTGCAAATTAAACAAGCACCTGCACAACAAGGGCCTTTCAGATACCAAAATCTGCAGGTTCTGTCGCGAGGACGAGGAAACGATTATCCACGTCCTTGGCGAGTGCATAGCGCTGCACCGCTGCAGAAGCTGGCACCTGGGAGCACACATGATCTCAGCTGACGAGATCAAGAGCTCCCCCATCAGCTACATTCTCGGGTTTATATCCAACCGATTTCGGCTAATTCGGCCAGTGTCAAAGACCACCCACTTACGCAGGATATATTATAGTGCTCAAGTGTGTGTGCTAATACGAGTGCACTCTCCCTACCACCCTTGCCCTCATATTCCGATGGGACATCAGTGTGACATGACCGGAGAGGGATCGGGCGCAGGACCAACGGCTTAACGTGCTTTCACTCGAGCTGACAGATTCATTTTAGATTTACGGGCGTACTTATATTTGTTGATTAATTTAATTATAATTTTAATCTTACTCAGGATGCGATCAGGATTTCATTGTTAATACTAAGTAACAAAATAACTCTACTTAATTCAAGAAATCTTCAAGAAATGAGCCTGCACCTTCCAAAAGGCCAGCAAACGCATCTCCACTCCTTCTCGTGTCGCTGATGTCCATGGGCGGCGGTGAACACTTACCATGAGGTGACCCACTGCATCGTTTGCCTCTCTTTCTCACATAAAAAATATTCCGACTTCATAAATCAAGTCAATGAAAGAGGTTTGACTATTTTCTATGAAGCTTGACTCACCTGGACATACACCAACATGTAAAATGGCGTCCATGAATGAAATCTAAAAATATCGATAGATCACATCAAAATACATCGAAAATGTTCTGAAGCCATAACCTTGTAAAGCGTCAGTTTTTCGAATTATACGAATTCGACGTTGGATTTGGTTGGATTCGACCAATCTCATTTCGAGA
The DNA here is from genome assembly GCA_019059595.1 of Marasmia exigua. Taxonomy (NCBI): domain Eukaryota; kingdom Metazoa; phylum Arthropoda; class Insecta; order Lepidoptera; family Crambidae; genus Marasmia; species Marasmia exigua. The sequence goes on from CM032469.1 coordinate 21,376,945, forward strand.
CTTAGTCTATGGTATAGCGTTGTCATTTCATACAAATCTGACGTTATAGCCATATATTTATCCACGGTTGTTGGTCGGATCGGCCCTTAATTAGCTTATACTTGTAACTCTAAAACTTGACGTTTTACAAAGTTTTACCTAATGATATTTTCGATGTATTTTGATGTGATCTATCGATTTTTGTAGGTTTTATAATGAGAAAAATAAATAAATATTTCACAACATCACATAAATTGATCTGACTCTGAGATAGGTAGCTCAAGCACCTGTGTTACCGAATCAACAGTGGGATTACAAATATAAACATATATTACTTTCCTTTGTAATTACATACTTATAATACATAGAAAACACCCAGACCAATACAACCAGACATACCTACATGTTCATGCAAACAAATATTTGTACTGTGCCGGGATCGAACCCACAACCCTTGCATCAGAGGCAGCGTTCAATACCACTGTTCCAAACGGGTCCGAAAAATCCTGAGAATAAATCGAACAGTAGTGAGCGCAAAGTTCCAAACCCTATAACCCCATATCTATGAGAAGCGAAAGCTCCAATTTCAGCTATCACAAAGGCAATCTTTTGTTTCTTCCCCAAACGACATTACAAGATAAAAGACTACGAGGTACAGAGATGAACGTGTTTCGATTTTTCATACTCTGCCATCTCGTTCTAAGGAAATGGCGCAATGTAGGGCTGGCACAAGTTTCTTTGTTGCATTTATTTGTGATAAAGTTGATATTTGAACAGCAATCTTTTGCAGTTTATTCTTAAGTAAATAAAGCATTTAAAAATTTCATGGCACAATAAAATTCAATGGCACATTCCGTTTAAAGCGCGCGTTCCATTAAATATCCTGATGGTGAGAAAATTATGACATCGAAAAACAAATGAGCGGCGATATTTGAAAAAAAAAAGAATGTACGTAAAAATCGAAATTCGCGCTATAAAAAATAAATAAATGAGGTCCGATGCATTGAGGTTTTCTCACTTCATAGTCCTCGACAGTCTCCTTGACAGCAAAACACGAAGCGTCAAGTTCACCATATTATCTTTGAGCGTACTTCACGCATCAGCTGCGATTTGATGAGATCCTACTATCTGCTAATTAGCTAGATAAACCATTGACGTAGTTCAATCTAGCGTGACTTAGAACACTAAACTTTGTTTGAATACTCGTATCAAGGACCTGCGCGAGGTTGCATTGTGCCCTGGAGGTGAGATGCTAAAAAATGTTATCACAAACTCATGTACACTACTCGAACTATGTATTATTGGTATTATGGTAAATACGGAAGATATTTACGTCTCCATGGGCGGCACTAATCGCTTACCATCATGTGATCCGTCGGCTCGTCTGTCTCCTATAACATAAAAAATATTTGACGACCCGTTTGCATCAGTGGCAGTGACTACTGCCTCGGGTGCAAGGGTTGCAGGTTCGATCCCCGCACAGTACAAACATGTTCATACATATAATGTATCAAGACGGGAAGTAACACGATATTTATTATGTGAAACAATATTGTGTACTCACATATTTGGCTCGACGTTTAGGCTACGTTACGTCCGCTCGGGACCACGGCTGCTGTAACGTAGCCGAAACGTCGAGCCAAATATGTAAGTACACAATGTTGTTTCACATAATAAATATCGTGTTAATTCCCGTCTTGATACATTATAGTTATAATGCAACGCGAAAATCTAAAAAACTAAGTTCATACATGTCTGTTTGTATTGGTGTTTCAATGTATTATAAGTATGTATTTACAAAAGAAAAGTAATATTATATGTAATATTTTTCTAATTCCGCTGTTGGTTCTGATATCCGTAATACAGGTGCTTGAGCAACCTATCTCGGAGTCAGATCAATGTATGTGATGTTGTGAAATATATTCATCATCATCATCATTTCAGCCAGTAGACGTCAACTTCTGGACATAGGCCTCCCCCAATGTTCTCTACATAGATCGGTCCCGTGCCGCCCGCATCCAACGGATTCCCGCGATCTTCACCAGATCGCGGTAATCCATTGGATATTATAACAATTTAAAAGTTCTGAAAGTTGTTATCTGCTTTTTTTTATCACACAAGTAAGTTTTGCCCGGGGGTTGCCATGCTTCCATGCTCCACGAGCCATGCACAATGGGCCTGCTCGACCGGAGTGATACTACGGCCCCACAGAAATCCAGCATGAAGCAGCTCTTGCTTTGTGTTCACGAAGTGAGTGAGGGTACCGGACGCCCAATTCGGAAGGGGAAAAATTTGGCAGAGCATTTGTGGCTCCACTGGCGTTTCGGATGCAATGGGCAATTGTACCAATTGTTTACCATCTGATTAGTATGCTCGTCTGCCACCTGTCATTATAGAAAGTGTTTATTTTATTTAAATGCGAAGCTTACAAGCGTGTATGTATGGCTAGTTGACAAACGTGATCTCGGGGTCCTGGGTTCGATTCCCGGGTCGAGCAAAAAGTATGTTTCGAATTTTTCGAATATTACTCGGGTTTGTGATCACCAATCCGCATTTGGCAAGCGTGGTGATTAAGCCTAATCCCATCATAGTAGCGATAACTAGATTTCCATGATGGAGGCCTTTGCCCTGCAGTGGGGCAGTATCTGGACCGGTGCTTTTAATCATTTAATTTGTGTAGCATGTAGCGTCAGTTTTGAAAATTGTAAGTCTAATACCATGTTTTGTGGTAACCAACATGCAGCTTCATTTCCCTCGAGCATGCACTCGTATTCCAAGTATGTAGAATCCAAAGCTGGACGAGAATACCTCGTTGCGGTATTTTGCCAAAATTAACTTTTGCTATTAATGTTTTAAGTATGTAGCTTAAGCACTGGTGTTACGGATATCAGACAACAGAGGTATTAAAAATATTTTCTTAAAAATTATACATAGCGTCCTAGGACTAAGGACATCAAAAGATACCTTAAACCCTCAAGTTAGCACTTTTAACTTTAAGGAAACATTTGTTTAATTTTATAAAAAAATAACTGTATTGATTGTTTTTAATACATACTTGTATTGCTCGACGTCGACCAATGGAATGGAAGAAAGACTTTTAGAACATAACGTTGAATCTCAAAATATAGGATTCTCAAAATGTTGAACTCCCAAAATGATGAAATCTCTAAATGTTGAATCTCAGAATTTTGAATTATCAGAAAGGTTTCCGTCTGTCAATTAATGATAACAGATCAGATCAACGTTGGACGATGCCATCGATCCACAATCGACCGATTGGTCTGGTAACACCATAAGACATTTAATTTAATGACAGAGTCAACAAAATGTCCACGTAGCTTTCTTAGTTAAAATATCTTCTAGCTTTATTTGCCTTCGTAAAATCTGGAAGTACAGTTTCATACTGTTAGTTTTTATGACTCCATAACAATACAAGCTGAAATTAAATAAGCCATTTTCCTGAAGTACGCTTTAAGTAAATTGCATTGCGATTTTTTTCTTATTAACAGGGGTTGCTGGTTTTGTTAGATACAGAACATAAAGAACAGTTCTCTTCCACAAAGCGAGTATTTACTAGTATACGCTATACTTCTATTTAGTTTATTAGACTTCTGCAAAAATATTTATTAATTCAATAATTCTTCTGTTTCAGGTATTAGAGTTTTGCGTGTGGTATGTATACTCACATATATTTTATCTACCTAATATTTTAAAGATACAAACTATCACAGATCCACTGAAAGCCGGTGGGAAGAATCGTCTGCGCTTTGTTTCGCCGAATGAGAGAGACTGTACGAGTACAAACATTTGTTAGCATGAACTGTTTGTATTGGTCTCGGAACGAGTCACCTGATGGAAAGTAATCAACGCCGCCCATGAACATCCGCGAAATCAAGAAGATCGCTAATGTGTTGCCGACCTTTTTAAAAAAGAATACGCTCTTCTCTTCCTAAAGTCATAGCCGTCGGGAAATATTCCCGCAGCCCAACCGTTCCACAAAACTGAGGTACGTGGTAGAAAGTTTCGCGAGAAACTCACAGTATTAGACCGCCATCCATCGAGATGATGGGGATGGAATTATCGCTTGCGTGTGGTTTGATGTAAGAATTCGCAGGGAGTATATCAAGCAGTTTTCTATGTATTATAAGTTTTGGTTTTTTCTTAATACTGGTGTTGCGACTGTCCATGGGCGACGTCAATTGCTTAACATCAGGAGAGCCGTCCGTTTGTCACCTATCACATAAAAAAGAACTCAACTTAAGGCCCAGCAATTTCACTTACGCATTAAATACTTGTCATTTTCAATGCCCTTTTCTTCGTTTGTAAGTTAACCTAACTCAATGTTTGTTCGACATTCGACCCACACGCCAATCAGCTCTTCCTGCAAACATTTGCTTTTCGAGTTTCTATTCGAGCCTCTTTGATACTTCTGTCGTCGTAAATACGACGGCTAACTTCTTTGATGATAAATTTAAAGGCAGTTGTATAGTTTTATTTTTATTTATTAAGGAAACTTAATAGCATGCTTACAATGATCTTGCCTAGAAACAAAAATTATACACGAGTTGCACGGTCGTAATTTAGATGAATTAAATTGTCTGACGAGACATGAACACTTCAAATAATCACAAAAATCATCATCAGCAACCCACACTCGTCCACTGCTGGACATAGGTCTCCCCTAATGCACGCCACTGCTCCCGATTTTCGGCCACTCTCATCCAGCCCACACCAGCCAGACTTCGAATGTCATCATCCTATCTTGTCGCAGGGCGTCCTACACTATGCTTACCGAGTCGTGGTCTCCACTCAAGGACTTTACGGCTCCAACACAAAATCACAAAAATATATGTAGGTAATTGAAACAATAAATCTACTCAGGTACAGATCATAACACGCCAAATACCAACGCATAATGGGTGTCGTACAAATACATACAATCAGATTCTTAAAAATGACAACTTTGTTAACACTTAACGTCACCAAGAATCAGGTAATTGATATTAGGAAGATATAGTATCAATCAACATACTTACTATCGAGGGTAACTCAGTGGATAAGAACGCGCCTTCCATGCGGGAGGTTCAATTGGCATGGTTTCCCTGTTAAAGGTTTGCAATTGTCAGACACCAATCGGTATTTTTTCGGCTCCAAACCGATATTATAGCATTCCGAGTATTACTCGCCGAGATAAAAATATGGAAATCAAGTCATCGGTACTATGACGGGATTAGGCTTAATTACAAAGCTTTCCTAATGCAATCCGCATTAGGTGATCCCAAACCCGAGCTGTGTTCGTAAAATTTGAAACATATTTTTGCTTGACCCGGGAATCGTACCCAAGACCCCGAGATCACGGCCTAGTACATAAACCATAAGACCAGCAGGGCGTATAGTAAAGCTAGTTAAAATATGTATTTACATTCAGACATTTAAAAAAAATATTGTGACTATATTAATTTTTATTATTATAATGTCTTTACTTCAAAATACTTTAAGTCAAAAATTAAATGTCAAAAGGTTGATTGTATTAATAATTCATTATTAGCCATCCAAAAATAGCCGTCAAAGCGTTATTAACATCCGGTCTCTTAATTGCTAGCGAAGGGCTCCGGAACCAATAAGCCACTTTACCTTTCCTTCTACGTCCAATTATCACGCTTCGGGGATGAGAGGAACGGTTTCATGGTAAGGGCACAGTATAACAAAAGCCTTCCAAAGGTCATGTTATACTGTGACCAATTTTGTTTGATATATGGCCTGACCTCTCTGATCTAGTTTCTAGGGGTGAGTAGAAGAATAGAATAAGCATTTATTGGTAAACACATTACATGATTATTACAATTGAAAAGAAAAATTATATAAAATTTCCGTGCTTGTATTTAATGATTCTTCAATGATTTAAGTTTTTATTTTAAAAAGAGAAACAAATAATGAAATCAATGAGATAACATCGAGTCCAGTCACTAGAGAGCGAAAGTCACAGTGGCCTGGCGAATTAAAAAAAATGATATGCGCCAATAACATGAATATACAGACCAACCAAGATCAGAAGGGCCTTCATTGACATTGACAGGGGGGTGATGTCCATTTTTTCTATAGGAAAATGTCATAACAGCATTAGTTCCGACTTCATACACGTGCCAGATAACTGTGGAGCGACTATATTTTGGTAATGCGTTATTCGACAGTGACTGTTTTTTTGACTCTGAACTTTATTTACAGTGATTTGAGTAACGTTCATAGTTTCTAACACGTCAGAAACTTAGTTAAATATAACAAGAGCTCCTGTTTTACTCTGGTAGGGGTGCGTCGATCTGGGGATTCTTTGGATGTTATTGAAACTGACATCTTCGGGTAAATGAAACCAAACAATCACAAGAATAATATTCTCCAACCGATTACGGCTATGGCGGCAAATCTCAACGGTCAGCACGTACGCAGGATATATTATAGTGCTCAAGTGTGTGCGCAAACATAAATGCTCTCTCTATTCCCTTACTTTCATATTCCGATGGGACACTACTGTGACCATCGGAGAGGGATCGGGCGCAGGACCAAAGCTTAACGTGCTAGCGGGCACGGGGATACAAGACCGCCAACTTCCAGACTCCGGGCTGCCACTAAGAATTTCTTACCGAAAACTTAGGTAAACATTTTTGGCCTGACTCGGGGATCGAACTCGGACTGCGACTCATTAACCACTGCGCCACCGAGGCAGCCACTTGACAATCACAAGAATATAAATAAGGTTCACCGTCAGCGTACGTGTTAACTAAGGAATTGAATGTAAACTGTTTTTTCCAAACTGTATATACTTTTTTGTAGATTTTTGGACAATGTTACAATTGAATCCGCGTTTTATAATTTTATTTGCTCACAACAAGGCATCGATAAGATCATTTTATAAGGAAAAAAGTAAAAATATTTTAATTTGTTAGTGGCCTACTTAACTTTAAGCGTTAATGTAATGAGAATCCCATAAAAAACAAAACTTCAATCGGAAATCGGTTATTGACTCGGCCATTGCATGAAAACACAACCGATTGCCAAGTTAATAACCGACTTGGTAACATAGATCTCACAACTTTCACGGTAGAATAACTGAGTGCGAGACTTGGAATTTTTGATAAGTTTTGTTTATTATAAGATATCATTTCTTTTTGTAGTCCACCAACTTTTTTTCTTTCCGGTACCTTCACCCTTCAACTGCAAACGTAACTTTGTAATCTTATACATTTATATGAAATTACAAAATTATTTATGCAGTTGGTGTATTTAGAAAACGTTATTAAATTACAAAAAAATAAGTTTTCCCATGATTAAGACACTAAATTCTATTTGTATTCTAAATTTGAAGCTTCTATGTCTGTTAGAAGTGCCTTGGACTTATGATGATCGATGAGTCAGTGAGTGAGTGACAAAATTCAGAAACTTTAACAAGTTGTCATTCTTAAACTACTGGTGGAAAAGGTTGGCAGCCACTGGTGTTGCGGGTGTCCATGGGCGGCGGAATTGCTTACCATCAGGTGATCCGTCTGCTCGTCTGCCACCTCTAATAAAAAAAAACTTACCAGGTAAGTTATATTAATGGATGAGTGGATAACTCATCCCTATCCTTTATCTACAGTCGTACAAACTTAAATCCTAAGATTTAATTAAGTGTTTGAAGCGCTTTACGAACTAAAGTCGTATAACAAGATTACCACTCAAAATAGCAAAGCTTAAACTATACTTAGCTCCGTCATTATTTCTATAGGTCGGGTCTTACGAAAGTAATCTAATGTTACTTTATACTACACGGAACGCCCTGTTGGTCTAGTGGTTTAAGTACCGGGCCGTGATCTCGGGGTCCTGGGTTCGATTCCCGGGACGAGCGAAAACTATGTTTCGAATTTTTCGAACATAGCTCGGGTTTGTGATCACCAATCCGCATTTGGCAAGCGTTGTGATTAAGCCTAATCCCATCATAGTAGCGATGACTTGATTTCTATGATGGAGGCCTTTGCCCTGCAGTGAGAAAGTTTATAGGCTGATACTTTACTACACGGAACGCTCTGTTGGTCTGGTGACCAGGTCGTGATCTCGGGGACCTGAGTTCGATTCCAGGGTCGAGAGAAAAGTACAGACTTTGCCTAGTGTGGGGACCAGCGAAAAGTTGTTACATTGTAATGTTTTTGATAATAAATAAATTAGTTATTTGTAAAAATATATATTATTATATGGTTTATGAACGCCAATCTGCTTCCCATCATAGTAGCGATGACTTCATTTCTATACTCTCATTTCGGCGTATGATACTGGGTTGCGTCTGTGCTAAATCGCTTCTGTGGCGAAAAAATACAATGAAGCGACTTCCGAAAGCCTTTAACAGGGGAACCATCCCAACTGGATGATATTCACACATTTCAGAATCTACGCTAGAGTATTTAGTTCATTAATTATGAATTAAATTTGACACCGACTGGCACGAGTTTAATAATTGCTTTCCTTTATTGTCTGACTCTCATTGCCAATTGCCCTAAGACAAGCCGAGAATAGGGAAGAATAGAAAGACCTCGTCACCGCCTCGGTAAAGGCATTTCAAAAAAGGCATGACCTTCAGCTATAATGAAAATGATGAATCTAATCTAATTAATTGCCTCACATTTGCAAGCCGTGGCAGCCCGTAAGTGAATCTGCACTTAGATGTCCTTAAATAACAGTTTATAAATAATGTATCATTTTGTGTAAGATTTGTTGGTTGTCCTATTAATAATTAAATAAATAAATAAGTCGCAGCCGTGGCAGGCCCCCCACAAGGTGGACCGACGATGTGATGAAGATCGCGGGAATCCATTGGATGCGGGCGGCACAGGACCGATCAGCGTGGAGAACATTGGGGGAGGCCTATGTCCAGCAGTGGACGTCTATTGGCTGAAATGATGAAATAAATAGATAAGAGATACCTACTGCATATTATGAACAACTTAACTGTCATTTAATTAATGTATTTAAAATGTCATCTATTCCACCTATTGAAATTGCTATGTCCTTGCAGGGCGTCACATGTATACCGCAATATTACATTTAAGACCTAATATAATAATGTAATGTGATTATGCAATAAATGAATATGAATATGAATGAATGAATTAATTATAAGTTATTTTATTGAACATAAGAAGAAACACTTAAGAAAATTTAAATACTAACTTAGACCTAAAGCTGAGCTAAAAGTAAGTTAAAAATAAAAATTAAAACAAAGTAGGTCCCTGTGGCAGTGTCCCCAAAATGCTGCTAGCATAACCCCGCTGGATCGCGATGGAAATTCGTTCTGCGAATTCGGCGAAATTCATTGGGTTCCCTCTGTCTGTCCGAATTTCGTTGTTTCGAATTTCACTTGGCAGAACACACTTGGCATATTTTTATTTAGTCGAATATTTTTAACGCATAAAAATAGTATAGGATAATTGTTGTTTGGCCGAATTTACAATGGCATACTTATAAGAATATAGAATTTTAATTAGCCTAATTTCATTATGCATATTTCAATTTCGCATATTTTCGTTTTGCATAACGTTTATTTAGTCGAAATGTTATTTGGTAGAATTTCACTTGGCATACTATAAATTTCAGAATTTCATTTAGGATATTTTTAATAGCATATCCCTCTTTACAATAATATACTTTTAATTCTAAATTAAGTTGAAAATTACTGTTTTGTACTACTTAACTGTCGCGTCAAAAACGAATCGCTGCAAAACCGACTCCACGTAGTCTTGTCTGTCCTACCCCTAGAGTGTAATGCAAGCCCGCGTAGGTGCGGAGGCTTCACCACGGTTTTCTGTGAGGCCCTGACATCACTCTGGTCGAACCAACCCATTCATGCTGATAGTGTGGCTCTCCCAGGATCTAAAAATGAAGTAACCGTTACACTCGGGCCAAAGACTTGTGGCTTGTGTCATATTTCCTTCATAATTAATTTACGTTGCCGCGAGTTCTTGTGTTGACTATAGGAGGAAATACTTCAGTGACACTGTTTTTTATCCCTCTACAGAAAATTTACATTACAACGTCAATTTAATCTCCCGAACCAGACATGTTACATTATACATGCTTGTGTGTGTTCTATCGGTCAGTGACCTCGCCGTCCTGAAGCTTGACCGTTTTCATCCATTCCAGTTTTTTGGGAAAACTTTAACACGTCGTAACTTTTTTATTAGATAATAAAAACAAAAGAAGTATTTATTGCTTTCGTTACTAAAATACGCTTTTTTATCTTATAATAAATAGGTTTAGTTCTTCTATGGAGTAGGTAGTTAACTACGGTAGTTAGGTAGATAGTTATTTCTATAATCAATGTTGATATATCAGACGGATTGTACCACCCTCCCCTCTTCTATTTAATGTCCTTAATTGAAGGTTGTCTGGTAGAGATTGCTCCCAGCGTTAAGACCGCCTAAAATGTACATTGTATCTCTGTATACCTAGCTTTTAATTTTGTCCAATAATTATAATATCCTCCAACCAATTACGGCTACGGCGGCCAATCTCAACCATCAGCCACGTACGCAGGATATAATATAGTGCTCAAGTGTGTGCGCAAGCACAAATGCACTTTCTATTCCCTTACCCTCATATTCCGATGGAGATTGATTGGGCGCAGGACCAACGCCTTCACGCGCTTTCCGAGGCACGGGGGTACAATACCGCCCACTTCAAGACTCCGGGTTGATACTAAGAATTTCTCACCGAAAACTTAGGTACAAATTTTTCGCCCGACCCAGGGATCAAACCCGGGACTTCTTGCGCAGCCATCGCTTTGTAGTGCGACCCACTAACCACTACGCTACCGAGGCAGTCAAGGCGTTGTGCAATAAAGATCTACATTATCTATATTATATCTAACAAATAAATAAAAAACCGGCCAAGAGCGAGTCGGACTCGTCCATGAAGGGTTCCGTAGCAGCAAGTAAGATATTACTTAATTTTAAAACAATTGATTTGACTAAATGGAAGGTAAATTGCAGTTTACGGTTTGTAACGTATCAAAAAAAAAACACTTGCTAGATCTAGTTCAATTTTCGTTGTTAGTTTTCATGTTTATCATTATATTTTTTTAGTTTTATACACACACACTTTACCACTTTGGGAGTGTCTCTTGCACAAAGAATTAAGTTTAGAAAAAAAATATATTTGAAACCTTCAACATCATTTTTATAGACCTATTCATAGATATTCCCACGCGATTTTTGTGATCTGGATGAAAAATAATTTTTAGAGTTTCAGTTCTAAGTATAATCCCGCGATTTTTTGTTCCAATTTTTGGGTAAAAATCGTAATGCTGGTTAACAAAACACATCTATATACCAAGTTTCAATATTATAGTTCTTATAGCTTCGGAAAAAAGTGGCTGTGAGATACGGACGGACGAGACGGACAGACAGACATGACGAATTTATAAGGGTTCCGTTTTTTGCCATTTGGCAACGGAACCCTAAAAATCGATATCTTCATTCTCTATTAGTCCTTCATTCTTTCTGTTGTATGTATGTGTGCACGTACGTCGCCCAAAGCTTGGCCTGGAAACCAGCGCTGCAGCAGCTTCGGCCACTGCAGCATATGCTGAGGTTGGACCTTGTTGGCTACAGAATTTGTCCTATTTGTGTATTACTGGCATTCGTGTTTAAATTTGTGTTCTGGAACCAATAAAGAAGTCTTTATCTTTTTGTCTTTATCTCTAGTTAATTGCTTGGATGTAAAATACTAGTAAAGTAGTAGGTAGTCTGTTCTACCTAATAAGCTACAAACGAGAAAAAATATGGTGCCGAGAATGAGATGAAGTATTTTTATAGCATGTCTAATTTAGGCAAGATGATTTACCTGCATAATATTTTTTTAATCTACGGAACCATGGGCAGTAAGATGAAAATTTTAATCAGCATGTAATCCCCGGGGAAAATTTATCTCACCGCCACGAACCGGGCATAAATCCGAATTTGTCGCTTTTGACGTGAAAAATTTCCTTTTAGGCGACAATTTTAACCATAAAGAGCGGCTAAGTTGTCGGATTGGCCCGTAGCAGCAAAATTCACGGCTCAGTCAGTCGGTTTTGGAAGTGTTGAACGTGGGAAAGTGCGGATGCATTGTCAACCTTGTATAGAATAAGGTAGATTACATTACAATGCTAGGACATGCAAAAAGCCATTTTAGTCCCAATTCAATTCCTCAGGAAGCTGAAACACATGTCGCCCACCGATAAACCATGGAGATGCAAAAAGCCATTTTAGTCCCAATTCAATTCGTCACGAAGCTGAAACACATGTCGCCCACCGATAAACCATGGACGTGCCAAAAGCCATTTTAGCCCCAATTCAATTCGTTACGAAACTGAAACACATGTCGCCCACCGATAAAGCATGGACATGCCAAAAGCCATTTTAGCCCCAATTCAATTCGTTACGAAACTGAAACACATGTCGCCCACCGATAAAGCATGGACATGCCAAAAGCCATTTTAGCCCCAATTCAATTCGTTACGAAACTGAAACACATGTCGCCCACCGATAAAGCATGGACATGCAAAAAGCCATTTTAGTCCCAATTCAATTCGTCACGAAGCTGAAACACATGTCGCCCACCGATAAACCATGGACATGCCAAAAGCCATTTTAGTCCCCAATTCAATTCGTTACGAAACTGAAACACATGTCGCCCACCGATAAAGCATGGACATGCCAAAAGCCATTTTAGTCCCAATTCAATTCCTCACGAGGCTGAAACACATGTCGCCCACCGATAAACCTTTCACAAAACTTCAAAGTATACCAGCAGCGGCAAACATGATAATTACTACACGTAAAGCATCACTTCCTTGGCCGTTACAGGGTCGTAACTCAAGGCAAACCGCTCAGAACGGGCGACGACCCCGCTCGGCGCTTGTTTGTAAAAATAGAACATAGAACTTGTCGCGGTATTTCTATCAATTTCGTCACTATTTTTAAATGTCAGACTCATGTTTATAAATATTATTACCGAAAGATTATGTGGGATTGAAAATTAGGAAATGGAGATGTTGCCGGTGATGAGTTACGGAACGGAAACGTGAATGCTTACAACGGGCTGTTTAAGACGGCTCAAAGTCACCCAGAGAGCAATGGACAGGGCTATGCTCGGAATCTCCTTGCATGATTGTATCGATTCTGAAACCTAAAAAGTGTAACCCGGATGGTGTCAATCTGACGACAACTTTGCCTATGAAGAGAACTTATGTCGTGGTGAAGATCGCGGAAATAGATGAAAAATGATACGAGTGATTTCAGAATTAAAGATTTAAGAAAAGTGATTTCAGAATTTTTATACAAATATTTATAAAGAAAAAAAATAATTTAAAAAACCTCATGTGACGTCATCATTCGGCTAGAAAAATAAATAACGCTTTTGCTCACGTTGATTTAAAAAACGAACGACAAGCTTCAAGAAAAAAAAACATTTGACAGTAAGTAACTTATAAACTTATTTTATTGAACATATAGCACCGACATCACAATACATTGAGCCTCAGGATTACGTCACTTCCGGCATATTAATTAATAATTTAAAAAATAAATATTTTAATGAAAACACACATTTAATGACATCTTTTGTTTCTTTCTTTATTCGAAAAACGTATAAAAAAATGCTAATAAATGTAGTATTGTCCATTCCCGGAGGGTTGAGTGCGGTCAAAGTGTTTTGTAGCCACAGATTCAGTGCCACAGTGTACTAGATTTCTGGTTGCACACAAATTGATCATTCCACCATGCAAATAAAATTGTGGTTCCCTTCTGTGGGTGATTACGGAGCGTATGCGGGTGAGACAAACCAGCGCTTAATTAACGTGAAGATTTCAAGTTTAGATTAACGACTTTATTTTAATTTGCGTGAAGTTTCCTAATTGTGACGTCACGCTTATCTTTCTAAGTAGGTAATTAAAGTAATGTGAAAAGTTGCTTACAGATGCGAAGCTTTTTCAGTGGTCGTAGGCGATCGCGGCATGCGGGGTTTGCTTGCAACAAAATATATGCGGCATGTAAGGAGCTTTGTACGCGTGAAACCCGCATGGTAAAACTTTTCCTGGTCTTTAGTGCTAGCTTGTGAGATGGAGGGGATTACGTAACACGTGCTACGTAGTCTACATATAGCGAATCACTTTCATTATTATAGTCTATAAAATACACAGACAGAAGTCACTTAACCTTATATTTCAATGAGTATGAAGTGTATCAGTTAAATAAGTTTCAGTCTATAGATAATTGAATGAATGACAGAATGAATGAATGACTAAATAGATGAATGACTGAATGAATGAATGAATCAATGACCGAATGAATGAATATACTTTAATTGCACTAAAAATAAAGTATGAAAACTCAAAAACTAGGTTATACAGGATATGTACAACGAAGGCGTACCTATCTAATTGGAAGCTATTCACTTATTCTTATTCACTTATACTTTGATACTTGAGATAATTAAAATTATCTATTAACTACTTTTGTGTAACATTTTTCTTTGTAACTTTGTAACAATGACAAGAAAGAAAACTTGTCAAAACCATTAATTTATCGTCACCTTTTGTATATGGTACATTTCGTTTTAACTAATTGTCTAAGCGTTTTAACGATGCCTCCATGATTGCCAGTCAACATTTTTAATCCCGTTCTAATTGAAAATGTCAACGTGACGTGGGTCTTTTAGCCCAACGGCTAGAGGGTGTTTAGGGGTTGAATATTAAATTAAAACAATTGTTCTTTTAGGTTTTAAGGTTGCAGGAAATGTTGGTTGTTTTACAAAATTATTTCGTATGATTAATGAGCCAAGGACACACATACAAGTAAACCACGCCTGCCTGTCTGTGGTCTGCACTCGACTCCTGGATATGACTTTTTCACAGGGGAAACAATCATGGCTGTCACCTTGTCTCATGTGGGGATTAAGGTGTTGTGGGGGACTCTGACCCAAAACAACCCCTGGGAAGTCTGTCTCACCACAATAGCGGATGGAAACCCCACAGCCGGGACTAGACCGAACAAGACTTACTTGGTAACATGTTTCTGTTAGAGAGCTTGCTGGTGTTTATATATATTGCTACAGATTTTCAATACGGTATTTCACTATTTTTTTTATTTTATTTTTGTAATCGAAAGACCTGTCAATGATAGAAACGTCGTGGAAAGAATTACTTTATTCTCATTTAAACTACCTGAGATATCACAACTTTAAAATCAAATTATTTTGGGCAAACCCAAAACGATCTATACAAATGGCTACTAATATGTGACGTCACACCTTAGTATTTTGTATGCTTTTCATTTGAATGTTGTATGGTAGCTATATTAAATGTTTCGTTTAAGTCAATGGTTCTATTACAATAGTTGATGCAAATTGTATGGGTTATTCAATGGTATAATTATTTTTTTAATAATTTCACACTTTTAAAACGGACTTGCCCATGAATCTTTGAATTACTATAATAAAACCGGCTAGACGTTATATTTTTAATTGAACTTCCAACTGACTTAGTTTGAAGATCCAGGATTCATCCAATATCTCTATAGTAAAAGCTTCGGCGCCGTTGTCGCCTGAGGCTGACTGCACAGAGCTGCCATTGTTTGACATTTTGCCGTAGTATGGTTATGCTGCTATCAGAATGCCCTTCTTCTGTTCCGTATCGTACTTTCAGGTTCTGCGCTTCGATGTGTGTCAGTTTCCTGGTTTCTTCAGTTCTGGGTCCTTAACCTGTTAGAGAGTTTTATTCTATACAATTATGTTTCTATACAAGCTCTCAGACAGTTTCCGCATCAGATGACGCCAGGTATCGTAAGGTAGCTCAAAGGGGGAGATTCCCAAATACTCTAAGCTACCTCTTGCCACGCAAAATGTTACATATCCGTATTATTATTAATATGTAATTATTATTAAACTTACAAATTTAGTTTACAAATTATACTTGTCCTGCAAAACTGTTTACACAGTTTGTCTGCAGGATCGGTTGAGTCTTAACACAATAGGGTATATAATTCTAAACCAAATCAAGAAAATACTTTCTTAGTTTGTTTCTAAATATATTTTTGACTGGTTCCCGTCGAATGTCTTCCGGTAAGCTATTTAGAAGATATGGTAGTCTTTTTTTCAACGTATTGCATAGTTTGTCGCTCCAGGATACGTTTACTCCAAAACTGATGTCGTTTCTATACAGATAGATGATAGAAGGTATTCCTCGAAATCTGACTGAGGCAGTCAGTCAAGGTACGAAAAATGATTTTTATGTGCCAGATGGTCCAACGACATCAAGCAATCTGGAGCAGCGTGGTCCAGGAAGACCGAAGAAAGTGTAGAGAAATTTGAAAGGCATATGCTCTGCAGTGGGCAAATACATGCTGCTGAAGAAGAAGAGAAGAAGTTTTTATGTGATAGGTGGCAGACGAGCTGTCCCTGGACACCCGCAACACCAGTGGAGTCACAAGTGCGCTGCCAACTCTTAAACCCTCCTTTGCCTCTGGACGAGGCCTCAGGTACCCTCACTCACGCAGCGTAACAAAACACAGCGCTGCTTCACGCCGCGTGGTTTTCTGTGAGGCCGTGGTATCTCTCCGGTCGAGCCGGTCCATTCATTTCGAAGAGTTTCTTGCCCATGTTTATTAAGTTAGGTACCGACAATTCAAAGTATTTTCCAATTATTAAGTGAATTTCTGTGGTCGTGACTTGTATGCGCTGACTTCGCAAGTTTTATTGGTTGCGCCTAGTGTAAAAATAAAATCAATAGTACAGCTGGTTGTATATAGTATCGATACTATCGATAATATCGATAGTAAAATTAGATCAATACTATTTATAACGCTAATACTATCGATACTATCGTTTGTTTAATGTCCGTTACTATCTATAGTATCGAAACATTTAATCACGCAGCAATACTATCGAAACATAGCCGACTATCGGTAGTACAAAACTATCGACTATCGATAGTATCGATAGTTTTGACCAATAGCAATACTATCGATAGTCTGAATTATTTTCAAGGTCAACTAGCGATAGGGAAACTATCGATAGTTCCGCAACACTAGTTGCGCCTCAACTTGGCAAGAATTTGTAGAGTTTGCAGATCTACTTAAGCCAGCGCGATGTATATAGAGCGCCTACAACTAAACTGTTCCGTAACGAACGAGAATCTACCTGTCGCATCCAAAGTCCAAACAAAAGGGATGTGTGTGAATGGGACGGGGACAAAGATTCGGTCGTTAATTCCATTTTAATGTAGGCTCTCAGGTACGAGCATGATGCCGCCAGGTTGGGGACTTGCCAGTACTGCGACGAAATTCGACACGTTTTTCAAGTTGGCAATAAAAAATTAGATTTGGTTAATCCTTGTTTAATTACTTTTGTACTATAGCCCAGCTGTAATGTGGGACTTTCTGGAACATCTACCACATATTTATGTATAGGTCTCATATCTACATATAGTTGTATATAGATGTACTTACCTAAAAATCCTATAGTAATGTCTTTTGATTTTTCTGTTACGCCACTCTCGGGAAGTGATATTTTGTCATCATACTATATACGTCACTAAAACATAGTTTTTTTTGTACGGTTTTCTGCGTTTTCATGCAACATCCGCCATGTTTTTTTCATATTGAAATGAGCACTCCTCAAGTGCAATTGAATGTAAGGGACATTTCGATGACGGCTGAACGTGCTTTCCGATTTACGGTAGTACAGGACCGGCAACTTTCAGATTCCGGGTTGACCCAAACTACAGATGGTCTGATCCGGACCTCGAGCGCAATCGTCGCTTTATCGCCAATGTTTATATATTAGTTTGGCACCCACTCATCCTATCTGAATTGCATGTCAATCTTTATTTTTTATTGAATGGAAATGAATCTGGCGG
Organism: Marasmia exigua; assembly: GCA_019059595.1. NCBI lineage: Eukaryota > Metazoa > Arthropoda > Insecta > Lepidoptera > Crambidae > Marasmia > Marasmia exigua. The sequence continues at coordinate 21,394,841 of CM032469.1, forward strand.
CAATGGAGCTGCTTGTTGCTGAAATAACTTTCATGTCTTTTACAATAGAAAGTAATAAAAAGTATAGTCATTTGCAGGTAATATTGAAACTGTTTAAATAACAAAATGAATTAACTTGATTTGAGCATTGGACGTGATGAATGGGTTAAAAGGGCATGTTCCAGAGATATAAAATTTATCTGCCTTTTTGTTTGCCACTTCAGTCAGTACGAGACGACTGCAGAAAAGTATAGTATTTTGAAGTATTAAAATACGTAAGCCCTATACTCGCGAGAGCCTCCCGAGGACTACTGCTGTCTTGATCACTCAACTGGTTTTGTTGCCGATGTGCACGTGAGCATGGATCTTGCATGTAGGATCACAACATGCGACAAGTATCGGGTTAGGTACATACGTGACGCTTACAAAAAAAGTTAGTCGACGAACGGCGCCGATGCCGATAACACCATTTGTATACTTTTCCGGATTATTTACATTTATCCTTCTGACACTTTACACGTCATTCTATATCTATATAATTATATTACACATACAATAGTGTATTTCTTTTTCGACATAATACAAGATTGGAAGCTTTGCATGTCTAAAAGTGTTTTTTCGACAATTTCTATTAACAATTAGAAAGAAATAGACAATTTCTATTAATTATTAAAATTAGTTACAAATCGATAATCGATGCCGCTGAGTATCGATTTCTAAGGGTACTTCCCTAGTACTGAACTATTAACATCTGTCAAAAAGGAATTATGAATAATTGGAATAGACTATATGAAGGGGCAGTTTCTCCAAATGCCAGCTTTGAATATTCATGAGATTCGTGAACCTTTTTCCCTCTTGTAAAATCGTAAACACCCGCGCGTCACGCAAAAAATCATATAAAAATAATTTGCTGCAGGTAGTTTACATAAATTAGCCTCACATTGACATCAAATTTATTTTTATTTGATGTGTAGTTTGAGTTTAGAGAATTTTATTCAAACATAAACCCGTCGCCCATGGTCCAGCCTGAAAATCGGCGCTGCAACTACTGTTTGTGGCAATTGCAGCATATGCTGGTCCTGAGCCTTGTTGGCCGCAACTTTTATGTCTCTGTACGTTTTTTTCTTCTTCTTTGTTCTATGTATAATGTGTTGTGGTCAATAAATTGTTTCTTATCTATTCCACTGCACTACGGAGACAGTCAGACAGAAAATTAAAGTGACTATTTGTGCTAGTTGATACTGAACATCACGTCCTTAGAATAGGAGGTACGCCTCCTGAGCGACGGCTTAGAAACGCTTGATTTCCATATTGATCATACCAGCGACACGGGAATGTTATTGCAGTAACATATTCTCGAGTCGCGCGGCTGCTTACATTTCGAGTAAGGGCATGTGCCGTTACTGCATGGATCGCGACGTAATCCAAAGGTGCATATAAGACACAGTTTCGTAAAATACTACTAAATTCTAAAGAGAAAGTTTACACACTTATCTTCGAGTAAGAACCGATTGAAGCCTTGTGCGTGGACTGCTCTTTCATATTCACGTATTCCTGATTACAATTATGCTTTCCTTTTAGGGAAGCCCCTAGTAGAAGCTCCGTTAACCGTCTAGTACACGTGTATTAAAGTGGAGACCGTGGATTAGAATGTCCTGCTACCGATACTTATTTTGGCTATATTAACTAACCTCAACAATCTATGTATATCAATCTATATATAATAAGCTATGGATGCACAAGTATTTGCGCAGACTCAGGTGGACTTTTTATTACTTTCACATCACATACATTGATCTAACTCCGAGATAGGTAGCTCAAGCACCTGTGTTACGGATATCAGAATCAACAGTGGGATTATAAATATATACATATAATACTTTTCTTTTGTAAATACATACTTATAATACATAGATAACGCCCAGACCAATACAAACAGATATGTTAATGACCTTAACCTTCGCAACCCTTTAACTGTTAACAAGTTTATCAAACCAACTGAATCCTGGTTATACATTTCAGAAACTATCCGAAACGTGCTGGTTCCCTCACGAAAGAGAAAGAAATACGCTCTGCACTTTAAAAAATCAGTGGGGCATGCTTTTATTTCAACTGCGCGCTCTTATCCACTGATATACCATCACTCCTCGCATACTATTACAAATTATTACTCCCCAATAAAACACTCATAGGCCACTTGCAGTTGGCAACGGAAACTCCGAGGTTCCATATGCATTGCGGGTACCAGCTGGGCGACTATGTTGCCTGATTGGCCGGGAGCCAGCAGCTACGGCAATATAAACACGCCATTTTTCGCGGCTGCTCGACTCGACTGGCAGGCTTCACTGCACTTCGTGTTCGAATGAAAATGTGGACGGAGAATGATTGCAAAAAGCTAGGAATGAAGACAGCGTCTTATTTTTTTTTAGTCCAAATGTATAAGTTTCATGAGCAGTTTCCCGGTACTTGATGATTCACGAATCATTTATCTCGTAGATCGGAAACGGTTGAGTTTATTCTAATTCCTGCATCGTCACATTTTCAATCTTACTCATATGTTTTAGATTTAGGTTAGAATCTGCAATAGAACATTCGCATTATTTTAACACTTTTTACAATCAGCACATATTTATTTTTATTATTTTATTGAGACGTTAAGTTTCAATTTCATTTTGTATAGAACATCTGAATTGATTTGCCTCTTTTTTCTACGTGATAGGTGATCGAAGAATAAATGGATCACCTGGGTAAGAGATTGAGGGCGCCCAAAAAAACTGTAACTCCAGTGGTGTCATAAGTGTGCTACCAACCTTTTTATTCTTCCGGATTGGACTTTTTCAGTACCTTCAGTCATTAATTATAATAACTCTCACAACATCTCATACGTTGACCTGATTCCGTACTAAGTAGCTTAAGCACTTGTGTTACAGATATCAGAGAACAGACGAACACAAATATATACTTAAATACATATATTACACCCAGACTCTGAACCAACACAAGTGTTCATCGCACGAATGTTTGTCCAGGGTGGGGATCGAACTCACGACCTTTGGCGTAAGAGGCAGGGTCACTACCAATTGCGCTATCCGGTTAGTCATTGGTATTCTTCCGAATAGAACATTCGCAGTTCCTTCAGTCATTGGGCGAAACATTTGAAAATTGCAAAAATCAATTTTTTGTATATTTGTTCAGGTCCTATAAACATATGAAATAATATGCATTGGAATGCAACGTGTGACTGGGTTAGTTATTAACCCAGTCAAGTTGCACATTCGTGCTTACAAAAGGTCGGATCATTTTTATAATTTCCTAATTATTAGCAACTATCAAAACAATCACCATAAAGGTAATTGATGGCATTTAGTCGAAGTGACCTTTCGTAATTCCTTCCAAATTCCTTTTTGTAACGCCCAAATTTCACAATCAGTAAAGAAAGAAAAAACATTTATTGACCATCACATCACTCACAACACAGATAGCAACATGATAGAACAAGTTTACAGTACTATAAGTACAATACAATAGGCACACATGACACGACATGGATATGTCACCGGAAAATAACAAGATCCGTAAGTTTATCAATTTACTAGGAAGTTTATAAACTTTCGTAGGATTCTAAACGGGAGATAAATTGTATTATTTTACGCCCACACTTACGTAAATTTATCAATTTCCGACGTCACACGGTAAATTTATAAATAATTCGACAAATCACTGAAACTCTTTTAAATTCGAATCTTTGAAATACGTAAAATAACGTAACTGCTCTCTGATTGGTCAATGTTCATAGTGGCAATGTCAATCAGATCGCGCGTAGCGTTTGGATATTGATAACTTATTATTTCACGAGTGAGTTCAGTAAGTTTATCAATGTACGAAAATGTGGACGTAAAATAATACAATTTCATCTCCCGTTTAGAATCCTACGAAAGTTTATGAACTTCCTAGTAAATTGATAAACTTACGGATCTTGCTATTTTCCGATGACAGATACAAGGAAGATAAGTAGCAGATATACAAGAAGAGTGTGTGGTCAAACAGTTCCCACCTCAGCATTTGCTTTCAGTAATCAGGCGACAAATGGCTACTATTACAATCATCATCATCATCAGCCTATCGCAGTCCACTGCTGGACGTAGGCCTCTCCAATTGTTCGCCACTGTGATCTATCCATGGCTTCTCGCATCCAGCTCTTGCCAGCCATCCTGCGCAGATCGTCCTCCCACCTAGCCAGAGGGCGCCCTACATTACGTTTGCCAAGACGCGGTCTCCACTCCAGAACTCGTTTACCCCATCGGTTGTCGGTTCTGCGGCTAATATGGCCAGCCCACTGCCACTTAAGCTTGCTAATCCGGTGAGCAATGTCGATAACTTTGGTTCTCTGCCGGATCACCTCATTTCGGATTCGATCTCGGAGAGAGACGACTATTACAAAATGTCGTTAATTTATTCCTACGCAGACTTCAATATTAGATGCGAATGGTTTAATAAAGGTTTTGGCCTTGTATTCATTAATAATAGGTCGGCGAAATGTATAATTTAAGTATACGTTGGTACGCTTACAGAATACGCAATGAGGGCCGTATTCATTGGTTATTGGATTACCGGCATCTAATTAATAGCATAGACTGTGGATAATTGTTCACCCTACGCGTCGACCGCGTCGAGACCGCAAAGATCCGAACCTATTGTATGAGAAGCTTTCAATGCACGCAGACATATAAAATTGTGGAATTCGTTACGAACGATGGTGTTTCCGAACAGATACGACCTGGTGATCTTCAAGAAAAGAGCTCGTTTCTCCCTTAAGACCCGGCAACGCTTCTGTGATGCCTAATGTGTTGCAGATGTGCATGGGCGGCAGTAATCACTTACCATTAGGTGAGCCGTCTGCTCAGTTGGGCGCCATAATGTAAAAAAAGCTCCAATGGGTTCCAAAGTTTGGCTAGGACATCAGAGCCGCTATTCATAATAACGTTTCTGAGCATTTTCGGTATAAAATTTCGTTCTGGACAACGACAACGATGGTAGATAAGAACGCGCGTTTTATACGGGGGGCCGTGGTTCGAATCCGATCATCTCTGGATTTTTCAAATCTATGTACATTTTTAAAAAAAATATTTTAACATAAGTATTTCTGATATCTGCAACACAGGTGCTTGAGCTACCTATCTCGTAGTCAGATCAATGTATGTGATGTTGTGAAATATTTATTTATTTATTATTAGATACCTAAAACTCCAAACTGGAATTCAAGACAAAAAAACCACAACAGATACGTCATTGTCAAATCTATCAATGTCACTTATGTCATTGTCAAATCAAGATTTCAGGTTTTACCAACCTATTTTTAATATGCTTCTTTTCTTAGTATAGGCTGGCACAATTTGTGATAAGGATTTTCTCAAAAAATAGAAACTTAAATTTTAATTTTAAGAACTTAAACAAATTGAATTACCCATGAACACCCACGAACGTGTGACATATTATTAAGACAGTATAGAAAAGTTGTATAAAACCATTTATTATCTTCATCGTCACCATCACTAATGTCAGAATATCTGACTACGCAATCTGAGTCGGTCACTTGTATAATAAAGTTTTTCACCACTCCAGTAATAATTAATTCGTACAATTTTGCACATGTTTTAGATTTTAGGCGTTACTAAGTGAAATAACTCGTAAGAAAAATTGTCAAGTGATATTTTGACAAAGTGGGTAGTCAACAGTCGAAGTCAATCAAATCTCAGTCACTCAATAAAACGGGGGCGCTTAGCGTTTTATCGACCTCCGGATCCTGTCGAGACTACTCTAAATCGACTACTCTTAACGAAATCGCAAGTTTCAAAATTCTCTTAGGTCCTTACAAGTTTTTCACGTGACAACTCAGTTAACACACAGTAGAAGTGTTAAAAACGATGAAATTCAAAGATTCTTATACCTATTAATATCGCTTTGCGATGCCTCACTGCACGATGTAACAACATAATTATAAGTTTAAATGTTGTACCAAATGTTATTAACATCTGAAGTGACACAAGCTCAATACCAGCTTTTCTACCAAACATTGCGGATAATAAGTTTTTTTAAAGCGTCTTGTATTTATATAAAAATAAGTAAATAAAATTACTTCTTTAAATTATACAATTAAAATTACCGATAAATAAATAATGTCAGTCTTATGTTTTTAGAAAATAGGTATATGCTATTGTACGATCATTTTATTGCAGTGGCAACATTGTCGTAGCTTTTTTGGTCTTGAATTCCATTTTCGGGTATAGATGGAGGCCTATTATCGGAGGCCAAGGCTCACTTTGGGTCGCTGCACCAACCTAGTTAGTTATATTACAATAACAGTATTTAGTTTTAGAGTATCATAAAAACCTTGCCGGTTTGTCCTTGACACATATTTTTACCATTAGCTCGGCGGTGAGGGAAAACATCGTGAGGAAGCCTGCACATCTGGGATAGTTTCTCAAAATTGCCTGTACCTACAATTTTTGAGAATAATGATTCTGAACGTGTAACCGTGATCCTTGTCTAAGAGCTGCGAAGGTCATTTGTTTACTTTGTCTGTATTGTCCATGTGTATGTTTGTTTTGTTTTAGGTGATGTCGAAAAAGTCATTCAAATAAAATCCACTCGTCACACCGGTCAATGTTCCAAGTCTCTAATCACTCGACATTGGCAAAATTATTGATGTGTCGCAAGACACAGTAGCAGCTATTATTAAAAAAAAGAGTTGCGAAGGTCAGACACCAGTCGCTTGATTGTAATTATCAGACTTCCCGAATCTTGGATCATGGTCCAAGCGAACTCCAGGCTCCTAAGCGAGAGCTTTGGACGAAGCTGGGAATGATACGCTGAGATCATTCCCTGTTGGTTCCGTCACGTATTATTCAAACTTTCTGTACCTGATGTCTCAGTAATATTTCGTGTCGATCTCGATAACGAGGGTAAAAGCAAGTTTTTGTAAGAATCAGCTCCCGAAGGCCTGAAGGTATTAAGAATGTTTATTCCTCTTTGCCCGTCATCATTTATTCCGTGTCATGCCGAAGCGTGGCGTTTAAAAGCACGGATGTTTCCCAAATAGCTCTTTATGGAATCCTTAAAGAAAAATACCGAGCTTTCGGTAATAAAATCAAACAATACATGTTTAATGACAGCCCAGTGGTAAATAATCACCAAATCTTTTGCCCCCATGCTTCCGACCCGCGTCAGGGGCTCCTTGCCATAAATAACGGTTAGGGCTTTTTCCTCCAAAACCGAATTGCTACCTCTGGTTAGGGCTTCCATTTCCGCCAGCAAACTACAATCCCGGAGTTTGTGAGATTAATACGAAATTAAAAAATAATTTATTTCAGTTACTTAGGTATAGGTAAGTAATGTACAATGGTTTTGGACTCTCCTTTTAAGCAAATACTTGCTAGGGACTAAACAATTCGAAATCTGTACATAATTTTCTATCCATACTAATATACGTGTGGCAATAGTATTTGCCCATGGAGGCTTTACCTTATTTCATTTTGCTTAGAGAGCAATAGTATCTCGACCATACTAAAATAAAAAAGCCTACTTTTGATAAAATAATAATATAATCTATATTGCAGATTTAGGTTCTATCAAGTAAAGTAAAAAACAATTCAATTAAAATATTACTTACAAATACAATATGACAAATACGCATCATACTGGAATTAAATTAAAATTAAATATTGTATTTTAAGATACTGTTAAGCCAAAGCATGTAATGGAAGTGGTTAAAGAAAAGGTGTTTTCCCGACAAAATTCTGTATTAAATAGAACTTATTTTTAAACAATATTTCGCTTAGAGCTAAGTGTAAATGTTTATAGTTAATGGATACAGGGTTCATTCATACCGTTAGGGCTGCCACAAACTTAAAGTCGGGCTCAATCTAAGTCACATGTTAGTCCAAAAGTTTTTTATAAATAAAGAAATAAATAGTGAAAGTTTGTGTTTGAACGTCTTTCACGGAAACATGGAGCGACGGATTGACGTGTTTTTTAAATAAACAAACAAACATTTATTTGCTAGAAATACATAAGGTCTTAAGTGGAATTTAAGTACCTAGTGTTTGTATTGCAAATATTATAGTGATGTGTATACCTACAAGTTTACCATATTAAAAAGTAAACATTATGATCTAGGTTAAATTCATAGAGCACGGCAAAGACTACTATTGTATAGGTAATGTTAAAACAATACTTCATAGATGTTAAAAAGTAGTAAAATCAAGAATGGATAAGTGGAGATAGTTGAAAAAAAAGATGGAGTGTGACATAGGCTACTTTTTGTCTCTTTTAACGCGGGCAAAATCTTGTAATCTATAGATAGATAGATAGATAGATAGATAGATATACTTTATTGCACAAAATACATAGCTTTAGTACTAGGCATTACAGACATTTTGTGTACAATTTCGGCGGTCTTATCGCTGAAAGCGAAGCTATAGAAGCTATAGATAGAGCGCTGAAGCTATAGATATAAATAAAAATGGATCTTTGAAATATTTGTATGCCCATAACTTTCAAACGAGTACACCAAATTGGATGATTCCAGTTGTTTGTCAGTCCGTGGTATCACCCTGTTCGAGCCTGTCTCTATGCGTGTCTCTATCACGGTCAATTTGGATCACAAAACCATACTGCATCATGCTGCGTTGTGATTTGAAACGGTGATCCCGCAACCGGAATGGAAACCCTTACGCGGATTCATTCTAAGAACCACTTAGCCCCCGCAATAGGAAATATTGCTTCCGACCGGATCTTTTGGCCCTAGAAAAGTAATATCTAAGACCTCGCCCTTTCATCCCAATACATTTTGCTTGTTAAAGGTCCGATTCACATGTATTCAATACGCTTGATTGTTAGTTAATGGTTGAACGGGGCATTTGTTAAAGCGAAATTATGGTTTATGGGTATCTGAGCGTGAATGTTAGTTGTTATGTTATGGACTTTAGGGTAATAGTAGGGAGACCACTAAGACTACGAAAAATGAGATCCTCCTGAAACCTCCATATTTTTAGTGGAAGAGCCACGCTTCGGCATGAATGGGCCGGATCGACTGGAGTGATACCGCGGCCTCACAAAAAACCGGTGTGAAGTAGCGCTGTGCTGTATTTCGCTGCGTGAGTGACCTGCGGGTACCAGAGGCCCAATTGAGAGAAAGGAAAGATTGGCAGCTCATTTGTGACCCCACTGGTGTTGCTACAAATCAGATAAAAATGTGTCTTCATTATAGGTTAACGCTTTACCACAATACCAGCTGATCGACAGACACGATTAAATAAATAAAATAACTATTTCACAACATCACATACATTGATCTGACTCCGAGATAGGTAGCTCAAGCACCTGTGTTACGGATATCAGAATCAAGAGCGGAATTACAAATATATACATTTGATACTTTTCTTTTGTTAATACATTCTTATAATAATACATAGAAAACACCCAGACCAATACAAATAGAGATGTTCATGCACACAAATGTTTGTACTGTGCGGGAATCGAACCCGCAACCCTTGGACCAAAGGCAGCGTTCACTACCACTGTTCCAAACGGGTCGTCAAGTCTAGGATATTATGCATTAGCCTTGAGAAGATGCCTATTGACTCCTGAGGATGTCCGGATTTTAGTAATATGTTTTGCATCGTGTAATTCGAGACAAGATTGATTGTTGATGCCTGGCTCCTAATAAATGAGTTCTCATTTTAATGTCTGAAATAAATAATAAGGAACGTCACTAGCCCCCATCATTCTTTCCACTCCAGGTCTTGTTGATTCTACGTTACGTAACTGGTACTTGATACAAAAGCTTAAATTACAACCAAGTTTATTCAATCAGCCTATCGCCGTCTACTACCGAACATAGCCCTCCTCCAAGGAGAGGCAAACAATGGACAATATTTCATATTTTTAACATGTCCATATTGTTTTTTTATATGAAAATAGACATAAAATGAACAGACCCATATTTTTTCTTTTTTCAAAATTTGTCCATTTTCATGCACAAAATAATTATTGAAATTCTTTACATTCTACATAGACGTAAGCGCCAAATGACGTCATCGGACGGCTGAATACAGCGATATTCCTTTGCTTATCATTGTTTTAATAAAAAAAGGTATGTACTACTGTCAAAGGTAAATAATACTAGTGTCAACATTGTCAACGTCATTCATTCATTCAACGTTGACAAGTTGTCTTTTTTTTGACAGTTACATGTCATGGGTTTGACATATCGTAAATTTAAAACTATAATGTGCTAAGCATAGAAAAATTTTACATTCTGCCGTCCGATGACGTCATCTTACGTTTTTTAGTTTTTAATTTTTTTCTCAGTAAATAAGCAATATAAAAAATGAATAAATATATATTCGAGCAGCGGAAAAGTAAATAAAGAATTGGTATTTTTTGTTTCAGAGCTTAGCAATTTTGAAATGTTGTCCATTCCTAAATAAGTTGCATTATGCTTAAATCCATGCGTTGATTTAACCATCTTTTTTTTAGAATAGTCAGATATTTGGCCACAATCTCACCTGATGGTAAATGTTGATGAGGCCGAGGGTGGATCATGGCTGTCTTGTAACAACCTATTTTTTATGTGATAGGTTGCAAACGCCCTGTTGGTCTAGTGGGTTCGATTCCTGGGTCGAGCAAAAAAAGTGTGTTTCGAATTTTTCGAACATAGCTCGGGTTTGTGATCACCAATCATTTGACAAGCGTGGTGATTAAGCCTAATCTCATGATAGTAGCGATGACTTGATGTCTCTGATGGAGGCCCTTGCCCTGTAGTGGGACAGTTACAGGCTGATACTTTAGGTGGCAGATGGATCACCTGATCATAAGCGATTGCCGGACATGGATACCCGCGACACCAATCGAGTCACAAGTGCGCTGCCAAACTTTAAACCCACCTTTCCCACATTTTTTCAATTTGGGAGCGTCTCTTGCGCAAAGTATTAAGTTTAGAAAAAAATTATATTCGAAATCTCAACATCATTTTTAAAGACGTATTCCCCACACGTATTTATAGGTTTGATAAATAAGATTTAAAGTTCAGTTCTAAGTATAGGGACGCTCCGACTGCTTGCTCGTAATAGCTCCTCTATAACTATTTACTTCAATGGTCAAATATCGCCAAAATGTGTTTTTGAACAATAGTTAGCTTAACCAATAGTTATATTAATAGGAATTACGTCACTTTGACGATGTCACTTTGACTATTAGTTAGACAGTTGACTATAGTTAATTTAACCAAAAGATAACTACGGATAAAAAAATCAGTAATATTACAGAGATAAAAGATGCAATCGTCTTCGGCTTTAATCAGCTTTCGGACGTGATTTGGTGAAAGTAGTATTTTTCATTTTGGAAGTGTCATGAGAATAGTAAAGCTGTTTTATAAGCCAGTCACGATTCACTCTCCGCCACTCACCATCAAGTGAGATATCAGCCAAATGTTAGGTTATTGATAAAACGGAAGTACTCGTAAACTACGAGAGATCTGGTCAACCTAGGTTGTAAGTAAGTGATGTGACCGTGTTCGGGTAAAGGACCATTTATTGTTTTGTGGTACTTCCTTGTTTATGGTTTCCGCAGTAGAAGGGAAAACCTAAGTTTTTAAACCGGAACAGTCAATACCCACATAAGTTATATCCACACTTAGCACACATGATCTCAGCAGGCGAGATCAAAAGCTCCCCCATCAGCTTCATTCTCGGGCTTATCCTGGAACTGGAGCTACATGAGGTGCTGTAATAGGTTATGGGGCTGCCACAATAGATCATCTACTGGTCGCAGTGGCTATGAGACGCAGGGCTCACCCCATTTCTAACAAATAATAATAATATATCCACACTTTATTCCTCATCCTAGCGTGTAATTCCTAGTTGCGTCCAAAGCTGTCGTTCTGGAACCCAGGGTACGCTAGTCTGGTACCTAATTATAGTGAAGTGACTGCCATCTGACCTTCGCAACCCTTTTATTTATTTTTTTTGGTTTCCCGGGAGAAATGCATTACGCAGACCCTGCCGCTGGGGGGCGACAGGGTACTGTGGGACTCACCCTCCGGGCCGCTTCTTCTAACAAGAAGCGACCTGAGGGCATACCCACTAAAACTCCTGGGGCTCAACCACCCGTGGGTATAGAATGGGGTCACGGGAACTGCACTAGGCTATTCCCCGCAACCCCATTCCCCCACAGGCCCCTACACGGGGTGTGCGGCCACGCCTCTCCTCAGGCTAGGAGGAGGGGGGTTGGGGACAGCCGGATGAGCTGAGCCGTCCCCAACGAGCGGTGGAGGTGCCAATGGCAGTGCCGGCACAGGGACCCCCGTCCCTGTGGCCGGCTGGCCACCTCCACGGAGAGCACGAAGAGTTCTCCGCCGAACTCGTCCTCTCCTTGCTCGAAGCGGGCCTGCGAGGGGGTTAGACTCGCGCTCCCGCTCCGCCGCCTCCTTCTGCGCCACCACTTCCTCGCAGAAGTGGGCAAAGGCCGACCAGGCCCTCTCACTATCCAGCATAGCTACAACTATGCTGGACAACGAGAGGTCATGTCTGACCTCCGCGACCAGCGCGGACCGCTGTTGGTCGAAGGACGGGCACACCACCAACGTGTGGTGCGCCGAGTCCTCCGCAGCGCCGCACTGGTGACACGAAGGAGTGTCCTCCCGTTGAATGCGGTGTAGGTAGTTACCGAAGCAACCATGCCCGGTAAGTACCTGCACCGTCCGGAAGGACAAAAACCCGTGGGGGCGCTCGAGCCACCGGTGCAAGACCGGGGCGAGCGCCGCGAGCGTGGGATGGCCGTACCTCTCCACCTGGAGAGAGGCTGTCCATGTCTCCGTCATTTGCTGGCGATCCTCCTTTCTTCTCGCCTCCCTTTCTCGGGGGCAGAAGGACTCGCGAGCCGCTCGCTTGGCCGCCGTCCACTCGTAAACGGCGGCCAGGACCTTCGCAACCCTTTATCAAGGGATCCAGGCTAACAGAACCATGGTTAGTGCATGCGGATTCGAACCCGGTCACCCCGTATGGAAGGTGCATTCCAAACCACTCTGCTATCACCGCTGAATACTCACACTACTATAAACCCAAAATGCTCAACATTAATAATAATAATATCCTCCAACCGGTTTCGGCTACGGCGGCCAATCTCAACGATCAGCCACTTCGCACTATATTATATTGATCAAGTGTGCGCGCAAACACAAGTGCACTCTCTATGCCCTTACCATCATAAGACACCAGCGTGACATGACCGGAGAGGTATCGGGCGCAGGACCATCCGAGGCATTTTATTTTACTTTTATTTTACAAGTTTTTGGAAGACATACAGCTAGATTTAGGGATACAGTCACAGTAAAAAAAACATTGAGGGCTAATTACAAATTTCCACTGATAACCACTTGGTAGTTTAACAGAAATGCAAGTGGGTAATGTTAAGAAAGAAAAAAGTTACTAAATAACAAACAAAACGTACAACGTATTTGCCACTCTTAGAAGAAGAAACATTGAAATTGATCCAGTCATCTGACATTATCAGGAAAAAAAAACAAAAAGAAATTAAATAACATTTGAGAAAAAGTTATCATTCAGTACATGCATGGGGGTACAAGACCGCCAACTTCCAGACTCCGGGCTGACACTGTTTTTTTTTACAGAAAAGCTCAGGTACAAAATTAGGTCCGACCTGGGGATCGAACCCGGGAATCCAAGCGCAACGGTCGCTTTAAAGTGTGACGCACTACCTACTGCGCCAACGAGGCAGTCAATTGCTCAACATTACGTAAATATTCATCATCATCATCATCAGCCCATTTAAGTCCCCACTGCTGGGGTACGGGCCTCCCTCAAACACATGAGGGGTAATTGCCATACTCACCACGCTTGGCAGACGGGTTGGCGAGGGTTTTGATATAAATGCAGAGTTTTCCTTCTCTGGGTGCTAATGATCATGAAAGCAGCTTTACCTTAGTTGCCTTTTACGACACCTCGGTAAGAGTGAGGGTGGCCTATTCTACTCTGCCGGGGACCACACGGCTAAACGTAAATATTATCAGCCCATAACTTTGCCCTTTTCCCGGGCTCATACGATATTGAATAATACTACGCACTCTTCGATTCTCTTTCGTAGTATTTCATAACATCTCTTCATATATTATGCATAGCCAATTTCTTATGATCTTCGACTTGTACCTACTTAAAACAAACATGATATGCAGAAAGGCTTATTATATATTTTTCGTTTATTATGAACGGTTACATACCTTTACTTATTTGAGTGCTCGGGTGTAAAAGTGGAATTTTATTACATTTTGTCTTTTTGTTACATTTTACCTTTCCGTGAGAAGAAATCCAATTTAGGTACAGTATTCGTTAAAAGGTTATGATGTAGTGTGACTGGGTTGATATTGCCATGTGTACATACACACTTTGTTGACCCCTGAAGGTACATACCTTCAGGGGTCAACAAAGCATAGGCAAAAAATGTGACACCATCTCATTGATATATATTCCCCGTTTCCCTTTATTCTGTGTGCTAGAAACAACAAAGGTTTAAAATTTGTGAAAATTATGCCATTCAAGGTTCATTCATAATCATAAAATTACCTGACTTTACTTACCCATGAATCCGAGCGTACACCCCAAGATTTTTCTCCATTCATGTGCGTATATCCACAATTACCTCGGCGAGAAGGAAGCCTGCACGTTTCGTACAGTTTCTGTAGCATATAACTATGATTCAGTTGTTCTGGTTCCCCTGTAAAAGTATCGCAAGTCAGCGACTTTGGGCATTCTCGTAATTACAATGAAGGGTCATTATCACGGGTCATGACGACCCGTTTGGAACAGTGGTATAACGCTGCCTTTGGTACAAGGGTTGCGGGTTCGATCCCCGCGCAGTACAAACATTTGTGTGCATGAAAATCTGTTTGTATTGGTCTGGGTGATTAAACTTTCGTAGGATTCTAAACGGGAGATAAATTGTATAATTTTACGTCCACACTTTCGTAAATTTATCAATTTTCTACGTCTCACGGTACATTCATAAACTAACGGATATCTATTCGTAAAATTTTATATGGTTCGCCCAATCACACAAACTCTTTTAAATATACGAATCTTTGAAATACGTAAAATATAGTGGCAATGCCAATCAGATCGCGCCGTAGCGTTTGGATATTACTTACTTATTATTTTACGAGTAAGTTCAGTAAGTATATCAATTGTACGAAAATTTTGACGTAAAATTATATCCCCCGTTTAGAATCCTACGAAAGTTTATAAACTTCCTAGTAAATTGATAAACTTACGGATCTTGTTATTTTCCGCTGACATATATATTAATAATCCCACTGTTGACCTATCCGTAACACAGGTGCTTGAGCTACCTATCTCGGAGTCAGATCAATGTATCTGATGTTGTGAAATATTAATATATTTATTTATTGTAATGACGAGACTGCCCAAATTTTGCATCATCGTCTAAACGGAACCCGGGTTCCAAAACAACCAGGAATTACACGCTAAGAAGAGATGAGACTGATTTTACACTGTAAAAAATAGAATCATTTCTTGGCGTTTACGTAAGCTAAGATGGCTTCAACGGCCAATCTTACGGGCTCCTGAAAACGTGCTGTATAAATTCTAGCTTAGTTGCGAGACCCATTTGTCATCTGAAAGCGAGCGTAGACACAACCAGGCGGCGGGTATTTCGGGATCGTTGGAAACTATTTCCATTTTCTATTGTTCATTATAAAGTGGAAACGTAATTTATTATTGTGCTTGCCTCTGGGCTTGATTTATCCAGAGAACTCCATATAAAGTAAAACCATCATATGAAAAAAAATCCGTCATTATAAGCAATCAAGACGCTTCTAACGACATCTCATTTGTTCAAATGTGATAACTAGTTAAAAAGTTATGAGGGAACAGATGAACAACCATACCTACAAAATCATTACCCTCCTTTTTGCTCCGCTGTAGTCGGGTAAATAGAATCACTTGATGTAACATGACATCCAAGGAAAAGTAGGAAGACTGACCAAATCAAGTCTGCCATTCGAGACTCAGTCAACGAGTGCAGCAGGATGACCTCGAGCAGGCTGCGGAGGCGGCGCCTGGTGAAGCGCATCACAACTGCTCCTACCCTATGATCACGACCAATCTGCCAAGAGTGTACCGGATAGTAAGAAGATGTGACATAGTCTTGTGATTTTGAAATCCGTTGAACATACATACTTACTACCATGAACATTCACCTTAACAAACTGATTCCCTTCCTAAGGGTCGCGAAGGTCAAACGATAGTCGCTTGAAATTATCAGACGTCCTAAATTCTGCCCACGATCCCAGCGTACCCCTGGCTCTGAAGTGACAGCTTTGAAGGCAACTGAGAATGACATGCTGGGATGATGTCTTATAACTTTAATTTATCGTCTTATTGTCATTTGTAATTTTTTGTAACCCACTTTACTTTACTTTCTTCGGCGCTGCAACCCTTTGTGGGTCTTGCCTCTTCCACTTTGGACTGCCAAGCGCGGTGATCCCTGGCTGTCCGTCTCCAGTTCGTGAGCTTTTTCATTGCCTTAAAATCGTCTTCGATGCAATCGCACCTTTTTCTTAGGCCTTCCCCTAGGTCTCTTCTGCTGCGGCTTCCAGTCGGTCATTATTTTTATGTAACCCATTCCTTGGATTTAGTCCATGATATCGGCGTTCGGCATGAATGCGGAGAAATGCAGACTATACGGAACATGTGCGGGAGAGACAAGATACGATATACTGCCTAGCGCTAAGGTAAACAAACTCTTCGATATCAATGTCATCCAGAGCCAGCCTTTTGTGTTAATAATAATAACTATAAGAGATTTCCGTATTTCCCGCAGAAGAGATACATAATAATAATAAAAATAATAAATATATCTCAATATCACATACATTGATCTGACTCCGAGATAGGTAGATTAAGCACCTGTGTTACGGATATAAGAATCAACAGCGGAATTACAAATAAATACATTTAATACTTTTATTTTCTAAATAAATACTTATAATACAAACAGACATGTCTATGCACACTTTTTTTTGTACTGTGCGGGGATCGAACCCGCAACCCTTGTACCAGAGGCAGCGCTCTTAACCACTGATCAAAAAGAGCAGTTAATTTTTTTCCATGTACATTATGTTTGTAATATCACAGGTTGTATTAATATCTATCTCGAGTGATTCACAAATACCTCCTTAAATGTTAACGCTCCACTAACGGTGTCTGTTGCACTTTTCTGCCAGACGCAGAACTAAATGAAACGTATTAGTTAGGTACCTACAAAAAAATAGCTTTTTTTGTCGCTGTGAAAAATACTTGCTTTATGCACACCCGAGATAGCGGGGGCCAGCAGGGGTTATGTCGGGCTCTCCTCTAGATATGCGCTCAAAGACAGACTGACTAAAAACTCAGCGGCGTTCTCTCGTCACCCAATTGACCTGTGACAGCTTAAAGTATTAGTTCGCTCGGCTTTTCACACTTATTTACTTATTCCGCTGGCACAGCGATCCAAATACCAGTCTTGGCCAGTCTTGGCCTCCGAAACAAGAGATCGCTACATTGGTCGAAAAAAAATCTTTACATACAAATGTGATCAGCTGGTGGATGCATTTGTATGGGAAGCATAACACTTTGTCATATAAAAAAAATGTAACCAAATAAAGGTTCTTTTATTGCGATAGGTGGCTGACGAGCTGATAGTAAGAGATTGCCGCCTATGGAATGAAAGTACTCACACACAGCAACAACAACACAGCGCAAGCGCTTCTTCACGCAGGTTTTCTGTGAGGCCGTGGTAGCACCGGCCCATTCATGCCGTAGCGTGGCTCGGTTCTTAGGACATATTTTCTCATTCGGTCACGTTTTAGTACTCGACGACGTCCCGACTTCAAGTCATGTCTCTTAATACTGCGAATGATATATCTACGTAATTTATAGACTTCTATTGTACAGGGCGTGTCAGTCTGACATTTATCTTTTGCGTAAATGACATATTGTGTTCTTGTTGTCATGAATAAAATGGAGTAGCTGGTGTGTGTATGATGGAACTTGTTTCCATTGACAAAGACATGACCTAGAATTGTAGGCATACGTGAAGTGATAGAAAAATAATATTTCAATATCAATTTTTTTAATTGCAAAGAATAGGTTGCATGCGGGCCTTCTGATGGTTCATGGTAATCGCTGCTCGTAGACTGATGTCATTGTTGATACAATGCCAGAGCACAGTCATGCCGCTATCTACCGCGAAAGAAGAACTATTTTCAAACCTCGTTTAAAAAAGGACATAGCGATCAGGGAATACCACGGCTGGATGCTCATTCCAGAGCTTGCACGATGTTTTTATTGGGATTGACTGACTATTTAAGGACCTTTAAGAGAAGAGCGTACTCCTTTCTATAAAGCCGGCAACGCATCAGTAACCTCGCTGATCTCTCAGATGTTGGGCGGCATTGATTACTGATCACTTACCATCATGTGACCCCCTTGCTTATTTGTCTCATCTAACATACAAAAAGCAATTTTGCATCCCATGCATTTTTATATGGCTTTGTGGTAACAAGAAAAGGAAAACAGTATGTAGCTAAAAAGTGGGTAAAGAAACAGATGGGCCGAAAAAGAAATTAATTATGTGAAGAATATTATTATGATTGGATTGAAAAGGAAGTGGATGATGACCGAATGATAGAGTTATATGAAAAAAGAAGACATACTTTTTTTTTGTTACTAAGGGAAATGCATTAGGCACCTTCCCATCAGGTCGGGGGACCTGACGGGTTGTGTGGGACTCCCAGAGGTTTACCCACTAAAAACCCTCCGACGCTCGCTGTTGATTTACAGGCGAGGCCTACGGTGACTCAACAGTCCGTTTGACCTCGCCTACGGCCAACGTCTGCCAGACCAAATAGGCAGGCCGCCTCAGGGGGGTACTATAATAGCACCCACTCCTTGACTTTAAGAATTCGCGCTCGCCTGCAGCGCATCATTCTCCTCATATGATGTCTCATTATGGGGCAGCCGGTGCCCCCACACCTACCACCCGAGACCCTCCAGGCGGGGCTCGCCCCGTGGTAGGTGTATTGTGACGAGCTCCTCTTCTGGAGCGTCGGCCCCGTCCGCGACGAAGCCGGAGTGAGAGCGAATCTCGCTCCCTTTCCCGCTCTGCAGTCTCCTTCTGCAACATCACCTCCTCACAGAATTATGGCTGCTGCCACCCAAGCACTCTCGCTACTAACCATCTTCTCTAAGACGGTCGGTAGACAGAGGTCCCCATCTCCCAAAGTCACGATCAATGTTGTCCGTGGTCTATCCCACGCAGGGCATTCGGCCATTGTATGTTGTGCAGTGTCTTCCGTACAGTCACAATGGTGACATCTCGGAGTCGACTCTGCTCCGGCAATGATACACAGATACCACCCGAAGCACCCATGTCCCGAGAGGATCTGTATCAATCAACCGATAGGTCATCGACACATACTTTTTTTTTGGTGACCCAGTAAAAGTGCACCTTATGCACGCTGAGAGGGGCTCTCCTCCGGGTTAGGTCTCTGCTAATGAGAGACCGTCCGAGGGAATACCCAATAAAAGCACTGGGGGGTTTCCATCCCTCGCCCAGGAAACACTCAAACCGAGGTGAGGACTGCCACGGAGGCCTCACCCGTGGCCCGGTCTCAGGGCGAAGAGGCTCGCTCAACCTTCCGGGTAGCACCCACACTGCTGGCTGCAGTGCAAGCACCACCGAGAGGAGGACTGCGTCCCCGCATCGACACATACTTTTTTTTTTTTTTTTTTTTTTTGTCGCTGTGAAAAATGCTGGCCTTATGCATACCCGAGATAGCGGGGGCCATCAGGGGTTATGTCGGGCTCTTCTCTAGGTATGCGCCCAGAGACATACCGACTAAAAAACACAGCGGCGTTCCCTCATCACCCAATTGGGGAAAGGTTATGAGTATCCCGCAAAGCCTTGGACTACCACGACCTCCCCCGGGCATCGACACATACTGCGCCAACCCCATACAATTAGAAATACTGTTCTGGTAGGTAAAATAGGGCGAAGATCTATGTAACGTGACTCTCCTACGGTCAAAACTAAGGTCTAACCTTTTTTTTTGGTCACCCTGGGAAAATGCCTTACGCATACCCCTTCCACCGGGAGAGCTAACCTAACTCTGTTTAAAACCAAAGCGTGCACATGTATGTTCACAGAACCGACCAACCGAGAAAAAAACATAAGCTTCTTAAAGAGATTTATTTTATAAATAAACAAATAGCCCTTACTCACATTTTTTTCTCCTGTACGGTTTTAAAAAAGCTCTACCTAGGCTTTACAAGCCTTTTTATCGTACCCTCCTTTATTTTGGTCCCACGTTGATGAAATTTTCCACTTTATTTTACCGTAATTTCGGGTGTCGCAAAAAATGTTGCCAGTATCACCGGTGACCTTGCCCGTCTCATTAGCATTTTGGAGGCAACCTTTTTACATTTCAATGGGTGATCGCTCAGCACCCAATTTTGACTAACAAACAGCCTTTCATGCGACCCTCAAGCACGCAGGTGGATAGGGTTCCTTGTGGTAAAGGGTTTGGGATCCTTTCTGATATTTGATCGGGATGAAGTGAGGATCCACTTGAGGTTAGTGGGAAAGTTGTGGATTTTATATTTTTATTCTTCTGGAAATTGTGTAGTTCATTACTAAAAGAAAAAAATACGGAATAAGACCAATAATACTTTATTGTGATCAAACAAGTCAGACAACCATGAGGCGAAGAGAATTTCTAAAACAAGATACAGACACAAGACAACACTATAAGGCACAAGTTCGGCCCTATATGGAATTCTGCTCCCAACTCTGGGCTGGTGCACCTCAGCACCAACTTCTTCCGTTTGACTGCGTACAACGTAGGGCTGCTCGAATTGTCGGTGACTTGACTCTCTCTAGTCGACTTGATCCTCTAGCACTGCGGCGGGACATAGCTTCCCTCAGCATTCTATACCGCATCTATCATGAGGAGTGCTCTGAGGAACTGTTTGATCTACTCCCTGCAGCCGAATTCTCACATTGAACCACACGCAAGCGATTGTCATTTCATCCTCATCATCTCGATGGATGGCGGTCTAATACTGTTCGTTTTTTCCGAAAGTTTCTACCACGTACCTCAGTTCTGTGGAACGGTTTGGCTGCAGGAGTATTTCCGGACGGCTACGACTTACAGCCGCACTCAGAGACGTCATTTAAGCAAATTTTCATTAACTTTAGTATCAGTAGTCTTTATGCGTATCAAAATAAGGGTCAATCATTTTTCTTAAGTAGCCAACTAAGTTAATCAACGACTTTTAGGGACCTTCAAGAGAAGAGCGTACTCTTTTTTAAAAAGGCCGGCAACACATTAGCGATCTCTCTGATTTCGCGGATGTTCATGGGCGGCGTTGATTACTTTCCATTAGGTGACTCGCTTGCTCGTTTGTCCGCCTCTAGCATAAAAAAAGACATTTAGGTTTTTCTGCTATTTTTTTGTGCTCAGTATAAGTGAGTAGTACAGTCATGAAGTGCTCTTCTGCCACCTGCCAAAAAAGTTAACAACTCTCATGAGTTATGAACGGAACCTTATAGGGTTTTATTTATCTTCAGGTCTTTTACCTCGGTTCAGGCTTAAGGATCGAAACACGTCAGGCTTTAATAAGGTGCTTATCCTTAGGAAAATTTCACCTTCACGAGAAAGGTTTCCAACGAATTAGGAAGGTAGACTTGATTGAACTGGTACATACCTGGGAACATCATTACCGTCCGTTATCCATATTCCTCTGAAAAATCTTTACATATAAGTTAAACTTTCATTTTTTTTATAGAAGCTTTATAAAAGATAAGAAATAACGGTGTAATAATAAAAATAACGGTATCGTTACACTGTTATTTTTATAACGTTTACATCTCGAATATATCTTAATGTATACTCATCCCATATACATCACTAAACAGTGAATACAGTTCATTTAGCATGTTAAATCAACAATGTGAGTGAAAAAAAAAGCAGCTGTTCTATAAATTATTGCCGTAAGGATAATCGACTACTACTTAATCCTCCAACCGATTATGGCTACGGCGGCCAATCTCAACGATCAGCTACGTACGCAGGATATAAATTAGTGCTCAAGTGTGTGCGCAAACACAAGTGCATTCTCTATTCCCTTACCCTCATATTCCGATGGGACACTACTGTGATACGATCAGAGTGCAGGACTGCGCATTGGGCGCAGGACCAACGGCTTAACGTGCTTTCCGAGGCACAAGGGTGCCGGGGTACAAGACCGCCAACTTCCAGAATCCGGGCAGCCACTAAGAATTTCTTACCGAAACAAATTAGGTACAAATTTTTGGCCCGACCCGGGGATCGAACCTGGGACCTCTTGCGCAGCCGTCGTGTTTAAACGTTGGCAGCACACGTGTGACACCACTGGTGTCGCGGGTGTCCATGGGCGGCGGCAATCGCTTACCATCAGGTGATCCGTCTGCTCATCTGACACATATGACATAAAAACCCTGTTGCGTTCAAAGCTGTCGCTTCTGAGTCCGGGGTACACTTGGATCATGATCTAATGATGATTATCCGAAAAGGCTGGTATTAATCATTAACTGCATATAGCCTGGGTATTAGACGTGTGTAATTCTTTACTGAAAAGACACAGCCAAATGATACACTGTTCCGAATCTCTAATGTTCGCCCCGAATGTATCATTCGATTTAAATGGATCTGGATGGCTCACTCGGACGATTGAGCCGAATGATCCAAATGATCCGAGTGATCCGAATGAGCGGGATGTTTCGATGAGCCGAATGATCCGAATGAGCGGAATGAATCACGGATCTATCTGAGAGTCGATGTTCCAAATGAAACGTTTCACTGTTTCGCATCTCAGCACTGATCTAGATGCAAATATTCGAATCTTTTGAAAGAGACGTTTTTGCCAGGTCTACTCAGTATTGTAAACAAGGGAAGGCTCTTCTATACTTCTATATCTTTACTTTTTATGAACAGGTAAATTGTACCTATTCTACGTGACTTATGGGTAAACCGCAAAACAGAATACTTGCGCGATGTAATTGACACCCAGCGCCATCTATAGGTACTCCTTTGAATTAATATAGTTCCGAAACGAAGTGAGGGCGAACCTCTAAAAAGATAAATGATAAACACATTTATTGTACAAAAAGATAAAACTTAAGGACTAGACTAAACTTAACTAAGTTTTAAGTTAAATCTTGATTAGTTTTGAGTAGGTGCTTAAGATGATACTAATTTAAGAATTTGATTTGTTCTAGTAAGTCTTCTAAATCTAACAATATAAAGTGTAAACGGGCCTCAATCACTCCATTCATATTCATTTCAAATGCTAATAAAAGTCTCATAAAGCGTAACAGGGTTATTCTCAGAATTAACGTCCAAGGCGTGTCCAAGTTCTGGGAGACCTAGAAAACATTATAAAACTTGAAACATTAAACAAATGACCCGCCCGAGATTCCGGCTGTTGTTCTTTTAAACTGCGCAGTATCGCGGAATGGCCCAGTGATGTTACTCAAGTGTCATGCCAGAATAACTGTCTTCCAGGCGATATTTTGGATATTTGTACACACAATTTACCACTTTGGGAGCGTCTCTAGCGCAAAGTATTGTGTTAAAGACCTATCCATAGATACCCCACACGTATAGGTTTGATGAAAAAAAAAAATTGAGTTTCAGTTTCCAAGTATGGAGACCCCCCCCCAATATTTTTATATTTTCCCATTTTTGTGTAAAAACCGTAATGCGTTTAACAAAATACATTTATTTACTAAGTTTCAATAGTATAGTTCTTATAGTTTCGGAGAAAAGTGGCTGTGACATACGGACGGACGGACAGACGGACAGACTAAATGCAACAATTGTGGAAGTGTCAATTCAGAACTGAATTGATTCTTGTTGTGCCCTAAAGTGCATATAAAAGTTTACCAATAAATGATTGCCAATTCATCTTGTAAGCCTGTACAATGGGTAACAAGATTGTGGTGATCAGATTTCCTTTTTTTCTGATGTCACTCAAGTAACATTGATTCGAATTGCGTCACTGTGAATGGTGCGCACCACGGAAATTATTTCAATGAATCTTATTTACAAGGGAACAGCGGTGATGGTCTTCCGCTTCTATCGTCTTTCAAATTTTGTTATCCTTGTAATGTTAAAGTGATTTAGCACTGTAGCGCTTCATCCATGTTCGCCGAGGCGCGCACAGATGGCTTCCACGCAATCAGGGCGCGCTGCGCATCACTATGGGCGCGCGTGAGCGGCAGTCCCAACAGCATCCTGAGCGTGCTGGCCGAAAGATGGGACTCCCCACTACTGCATCGCTTGGTGCAGCTACACTCCCCGGTGTGTCGCTTTCCATACTTGTAATACACTACTGATATTATCTGCAATAGTACTAACACTAAAATAAGTTCATTATGTTACTAACACATTTTATATGGATTGAAGATCTGAAATAAATGAATATTTAATTTAATTTAATTAAACTGAAAATATTATGCAATTCATCGAGTTGGAATGAAAAAATCTCGTAGGAGACCAGTAGGCTGATGATGACTCGCTTGAAAATGACACCATCATCATCATCATCTTCAGCCCATTTAAGTCCCCACTGCTGGGGCACGGGCCTCCCTCAATCACATGATTAGGGGTATTTGCCATACTCACCACGCTTGGCAGACGGGTTGGCGAGGGTTTTGATAAATGCAGAGTTTTCCTTCTCTGGGTGCTGATGATCATGCCAGTAGCTTTACCTTAGTCGCCTTTTACGACACCTCGGTAAGAGTGAGGGTGGCCTATTCTACTCTACCGGGGACCACACGGCCATGAAAATGACACCAATGAATCGAAATACCTAGAGACATTTTTTTTATTGGATCAGACATAGTATTTTCATTGTAATAACCAGACCAACCAAATCCTAGATCGTAGAATAAACGATACGGCCGACGTTTCGTCTCCGGACTCCAAGGCAAACGTTTTGGACACAACTTGTTTCTTCCCCTGCAATAGAAAAAGTCAAATACGAGTATACACCGTCATTTTTTTATCGTTTACATCCCGAAAACCTCATAATAGATATCGTGAATTAAGGCCATTTGACATGTAAGATCAACTAAAAACGCGAAAAAACAATCAACTGTTCCATACAAAATTGAATGTCCACCCAACAGCTGTTCCACACAGCTGATTTTTTTTTAACTTATTTTGTAGATCTAACATGCTAAATGGACTTCATTACTATACCTATTATTTTCGGGATGTAAACGAAAAAAACGAAAAAAACATAAAGACGGACAAACGGACCACACACTCATACTTTCCCATTTATAATATAAGGATTCGTAGATACTATTTCAGTTAAAGTTTCTTGCTTTATTTCTCCCTTTTGATGTAACTTTTGTATTTTAAGATTCTCTCCGATTAAGGTCTTTAAGAAAGTTCCCTTATACATTAGTTAAGGAAACTTTTATTTTAAAAGTTTCCCATCAATTTACGGATAT
Source organism: Marasmia exigua (assembly GCA_019059595.1). Classification (NCBI taxonomy): domain Eukaryota; kingdom Metazoa; phylum Arthropoda; class Insecta; order Lepidoptera; family Crambidae; genus Marasmia; species Marasmia exigua. The sequence continues at coordinate 21,420,455 of CM032469.1, forward strand.
TTCCAATTCCTTTTATTTGGAAAGTTCGTAATTCGTTCCAACAAAATAAAATCGTTATGAGCTAATATCTGAACGAGTGGTTAAGAGTTTTCCTATAAAGTTAAGAAATGAAGGTGCAAAAATAGTGGACTTCGCTAAATTTATAGTAGCCATAAATATAGTTCAACGCTGGACAGATTAAATGGAGCCATTTCACTTAAGTGCTGTAGGTAGCTGGACCGGGCGCGACAGAGATAGGGCGCAACTGAGGGTCATGTCTTAGTGATTTGTAATGAACTTGGCTTGGCACGCTGTAGCGTGCTTAGTTTTTATAATTACTTCTGTATTTGTAAGTTTTGTTGATTCCAGAGGTGCATGCTAGGATACGAACCACTACCTCTCGTATAGGAGGCGTTCTATCCACTGAGCTATTTTCCAAAAATGCTTAAAAACTGTATTGATATTTATCGAGTTCCGAGTAATTGTGAGTGGTTGTGTGCGCGTAATTTTAAATGGGGCAAGTCTCCCAGGGGTAGGCCGCCCATACAAGTCGGATGTTCAACGTGTTATTTCTTGTAATTTTTGTGTTAATTCTTATCTACTTTTTTATGCACGTGTGTGTTACGAGAGCTCGTATTACGTGAAAAAAAAGACGAATGATTGTAAGTAGATGAATGTGAGTCGCTCGTATCTCCGTGTCAACCCTTTCGTGTTACATGATCGTTTTTCAAGAGGGTCAATATAATGAAAGTTGAGAAAATTGATATTGATGTTCTTTGATGTTTAGCAAGTAAAGATCATTCTAAAATTTGTCAAGTTACATTTCGCAGACGGTAGTTTTAGTCACTTCAAATTTAGTTAAACTACGAGTTATTTCATTTTCTTAATAGTAGAGATCTAGTCACTTCATCCGAGGGAGAATTGGCTTGATTGGTTTAGTCTTGATGGTCCTTTTCCATATGAGCGTTTGTAGTTAAAAGCAATTTCTCGTCTAGACAGTCACGTCTTTTGACTATCATAAATGATATGAATTTAGGGTATTTTTACGGCTAAACTTGCTCAACGCAATCTTACATTTTCTTAGGATGACACAAACTAGCACTGACAATAGATTGGTTTTAATTGTACCGATTATGAGATCTTTTTTAATACGCAAAAAAACTAAGAATTTTGTGAGATAAAAATAATGTCATGATTTCTTCCTACAGGTAACCGTATTTTTTGAAATTGCTATGTGGCCACTTTAGCCAATAATGAATAAGAATTAGGGTTACATATACGATGATAATATTACACAAAAGTATATCAAACATTCTTAATACTTTCCTTTATGGATTCACCGTTGAACTATTATAAAAATGTCTCATATTCGCCACTATTATAATAAAACTACTGGCGGCGCTAGTGAAGTCCGTTTTTGTACGCGAAAAATTGATTCACGCCAAAAGCGGCCACTTTTGGCGTGAATCAATTTTTCAGGAACGCGTTGGACCCAACATTTGTGCATGGTTATTTAATAAATAGAATAAGTGTTTGCCGAGAGGTTGTAACCCCAAAATCGTTTAAAATAGATCTGGTTTAATAGCTAAAAATGAAAATCGTCACCTTAAGTCGATTGGTAACTAGTAATAAAATAATTCTTAGTTGCGAAAAAAGAAAAATCTATCGTATTTGGCAACAGTTTGAGTAGCAAGAATGTTAGTTTTTTTTTTTGGTTCTGAAACTCAGTTGCCAATTAAAGCCGGAGGGGTATAAATTACTTTTTATTGCAATTTGTTCATCATCATTACAGCCAATAGACGTCCACTGCTGCACATAGGCCTCCCCCAATGTTCTCCACACAGATCGTTCCTGTGCCGCCCGCACCCAATGGTTTCTCTCAACCTTCACCAGATTGTCGGTCCACCCAGTGGGGGGCGTGCCCCGATTTTTTTATACTTCATGCATTTTTTTTCATTTTTTTATGTGAAAGGCGAGAACTGTATTATGCCTTTTATTGCTTTTGACTGCCTCGGTGGCGCAGTGGTTAGAGGGTCGCGCTTTAAAGCGACGACTGCGCAAGAGGTCCCTGCTTCAATCCTCGGGTCGGGCCAAAAATTTGTACCTAAGTTTTCGGTAAGAAATTTTTAGTGGCAGCCCGGAGTGTGGAAGTTGGCGGTCTTGTACCCCCGTGCCTCGGAAAGCACGTTAAGTTGGTCCTGCGCTCAATCCCTATCCGATCGTGTCACAGTAGTGTCCTATCGGAATATGAGGGTAAAGGAGTAGAAAGTGCACTTGTATTTGCGCTCACACTTGAGCACTATAATATATCCTGCGTACGTGTGGCTGATCGTTGAGATTGGCCCCTGTAGCCGTTATCGGTTAGAGGATATTATTATTATTATTATGCCTTTAAAAAGTATTTAAGACGATTATAAACCACGGTATACCAACTCGTAGCCTCATCACCGTGAGCCATGCTTAGGGCTGGGCCTGGGCATGAATGGACCGGCTCGACGGGAGTGATACCAGGGCCTCACAAAAAAGTGCCGTGTGAAGCAGCACTGTCCGCGTTCCGCTGCGTGAGTGGGGGAACCAGAGGCCCTATCCGGGGGGAAGGGGTTTTTTTTATAGAAAGGCCAATCAGGATGACCTCACTCCATCGATGGTAAGCGGCCGTGAAATCCAAATATGAGGTTGACAGGCACAAAAGAACTAACAAAGTACCCATTGTGTCTGCCATCCTCACCCTAATAGCCTGCTGAGATGCCGTTTCACGCCCCGCCTAAAAGACCACGGATTGTATGAAGGAGGAAACACATGAGCTGGGAGGGCATTCCATGTCTTGATGGATGGTTCGAATGTTGACAGCACAATTGTGACTCTACTGGTGTTGCGGTGGCAGTCCAGCAGACGGATCACCATGACGACCAATCACATAAAAAAGCTTTTTGATTATGTCTAAAATATCACCATTCATCACAGTTATGGATGAATGCCACCCCGAACTTTACAAATACCTACATTTTCAAAATTAATTAACCCCGCTACGCTTAAATTAAGAATCCTCATAATTTAATTCTACGTTGGTTATTAAAACACAAGGGTATGTACATAGATATACATTTATTCCAGAAATGTGGGATTATTAATACCATTTATCATTTTAATTATTAATTTGGCTTGAATAAACTTGTGTAAGCTTAATCTCCACCTCCAAGTTACTTAATTAGGCGCAAAAATGTTCTTTAGCTTATTTCGGCTTCGACGATAAATCTTAGAATATACTATTCTACCATACTTTACTTTTCTAACTTGTAATGACTTTCTTTTTTTTTATAAATACATACTTGTACATTGATCAGATTCCGAGATAGGTAGCTCTGCTTGAGCTACGAATATCAGAACAGTGGAATTGCAAATACAAATAGATATATTGTTTTTTTAAATACGAGTATCTTCTACTCTAGAATCTACGTGTATGGCAGCAAATATTTTTTTTCTAAAATAATTCTGCCACTTCTTTGGCGTTACAATTATATTGAATAATATCCTCCAACCGATTTCGGCTAAGCCGGCCGATCTCAACGATTAGTCACTAACGCAGGATATTATAGTGCTTAAGTGTGTGCGCCAACATAAGTGCACTCTCTATTCCCTTGCCCTCATATTCCGATGGGACTCCAGTGTGATACGACTGGAGGGGGATCGGGCGAATGGCTTAACGTTCTTTCCGAGGAACGGGGGGTACAAAACCGACAACTTCCAGACTCCGGGCTGACACTGAGAATTTCTTAACTGAAAAACTCAGGTACAAATTTTGGCCCGACCTGGGGATCGAAGGCGGGATCCCAATCGCAGCCGACGCTTAAAGGTGCGACGGACTACCCACTGTGGCACCAAAACGAAGCAGGTATATTGAATTACGTGGTTCGTTTCGTGGTCCGGTTCGAACGAATATGACGTCCACGCTGTGCTTGGCGGGTGGAAGAGTCACGCTTCGGCATGAATGGGTCGGATCGACCGGAGTGATACCAAGGCCTCACAGAAAACCGGCGTGAAGCAGCACTGTGCTGTGTTTCGCTGTGTGAGTGAGGGCACCGGAGGCCCAATCCGAGGGGGAAACGGGAGTTTCAAGGTTGACTGCGCACTAGTGACTCCACCGGTGTTGCGGTGGCAGTCAAGCAGATCGCCATGACGACCAATCACAGAAAAAAAACCTATGAGTATGTCTAAAATATCAGCATTAACCGTATCTAAAATATCAAGAGCTATGGAAAGGGCTATGCTCGGAGTATCTCTGAAGGACCGCATCAGAAATGATGTAATCCGACAGAGAACCAGAGTCACCGACATAGCCCACCGAATTAGCAAACTGAAGTGGCAGTGGGCTGGTCATATTAGCCGCAGAACTGACAGCCGTTGGAGCCGTAAAGTCCTTGAGTGGAGACCGCGACTCGGTAAGCGTAGTGTAGGACGCCCTGCGACAAGATGGGATGATGACATTCGAAGGCTGGCTGGTGTGGGCTGGATGAGAGTGGCGGAAAATCGGGAGCAGTGGCGTGCATTAGGGGAGACCTGTGTCCAGCAGTGGACGAGTGTGGGTTGCTGATGATGATCAGCATTCATCACAGTTGCGGATAAATGCTATACCCAACTTTACAAATACCTTGACTGACCGGATGGCGCAAATGGTACTGACCCTGCCTCTTACGCCAAAGGTCGTGGGTTCGATCCCCACCCTGGACAAACATTCGTGCGATGAACACTTGTGTTTGTTCAGTGTCTGGGTGTATTTAATTGTATATGTATTTAAGTATATATTTGTGTTCCTCTGTTGTCTGATATCTGTAACACAAGTGCTTAAGCTACTTAGTACGGAATCAGGTCAACGTATGAGATGTTGTGAGAATTATTATTGTGAGAATTATTACCTAAATGGACAACATTTCATATTTTTAACTCGTCCATATTGTGTTTTTATATGAAATTAGACATAAAATGAACGAACCCATATATATTATATTTTTTCAAAATTTGTCCATTTTCATGCATAAAATAATTATTAAAATTCTTTATATTCTAAATAGACGTAAGCGCCAAATGACGTCATCGGACGGCTGAATACAGCGATATTCCTTTGCTTATCATTGTTTTAATAAAAAAAAGGTACTACTGTCAAAGGTAAATAAAACTAGTGTCAACATTGTCAACGTCATTCATTCATTCAACGTTGACAAGTTGTCTTTTTTTTTGACGGTTGCATGTCATGGGTTTGGCATTTCGTAAATTTAAAAGTATAATGTGCTAGGCAAAGAAATATTTTACATTCTGCTGTCCGATGACGTCATCTTACGTTTTTTAGTTTTTAATTTTTTTCTCAGTAAATAAGCAATATAAAAAATTAATAAATATATATTCGCGCAGCGGAAAAGTAAATAAAGAAATGGTATTTTTTGTTTCAGAGCTTAGCAATTTTGAAATGTTGTCCATTGTCAAAATTATTTGGGCGGCGGCAATCGCTTACCATCAGGTGATACGTCTGCTCGTCTGCCACCTATCACTTACAAAAAAAAATGAATATGGCCAAGGCAAATGACAGTTTTCTAGTACAAAGCCATGGAAAAACTAAAAGAGACCCTCGAGGTCTCCGAAGCCCTAAAAATGAAGACCAGTAATTAGTCCAAACCCTCAAACTGTAATTAGTAGACCTAACAAGTGAGCATTTACAGGTGGAACAACTTCTAAAACCATTTACCTAGACCCCTATAATGTTGATCGCTTAGTTACTTACTACTGTATGAGAGCGGATAAAAGGAGAAAATGTAGTATTAAGGTGACGGGTAGGGCACTCAAGCGACGCCAATCGATTTTAATTTTTTGCCACTAAACCGGATCTATTTTAAACAATTTCGGGGTCACAACCTCTCGGCAAACACTTATACTATTTATTTAATAGTTATAGTTAATTGTTTGGTCTGCGAATTTTGGATTACCGCCGAAAGTGGCCGAATCAGTTTTTCGCGTACAAAAACGGACCCAACATTTGTGCATAGTTCATCATCATCATCATCAGCCCATTTAAGTCCCCACTGCTGGGGCACGGGACTCCCTCTATCACATGAGGGGTAATTGCCATACTCACCACGCTTGGCAGACAGGTTGGCGAGGGTTTTGATATAAATGCAGAGTTTTCCTTCTCTGGGTGCTGATGAACATGCCAGCAGATTTACCTTAGTCGCCTTTTACGACACCTCGGTAAGAGTGAGGGTGGCCTATTCTACTCTGTCGGGGACCACACGGCCTGTGCATAGTTATTCAATAAATAGTATAAGTGTTTGCCTAGAGGTTGTAACCCCGAAATCGTTAAAAATAAATCCGGTTTAGTAGCTAAAAATTAAAATCGATTGGCGTCGCTAGTGTGCCCTACCCGTCACCTTAAAAATGCCCAGTAGAAACACAAAGAAAGATTTTTTATATGATAGGTAGGATAGGGACTAAGTTTTTCCATGGCTTTGTACTAGAAAACTGTCATTTGGCATGGCCATATTCAATTTTGTTTTTTTATGTGATAGGTGGCAGACGAGCAGACGGATCACTTGATGGTAAGCAATTGAAGCCGCCCCTGGACACCTGCGAGACCATTGGAGTCACAAGTGCGTTGCCAACATTTAAGCGTGTTAAATCCCTCACTCACGCAGCGAATCACAGCACAGTGCTACTTTCTGTGAGACCGTGGTATCACTCCGGTCGAGCCGGCCCATTCCCAAGTTTTAACATAAGCCTAGGATTTTTTATGCGATAGGCGACAGACGGATCACCTAATGTTAAGCGATCGCCATCACACACCCGCAACACCAGTGGAGTTACCAAGTGCGCTGCCAACATTTAAGCCCCCATTCCCCCGGATTGGGGCTTCGGTACCCTATCTCACTTGAACTCGTAACCCAGTCAGGGTCAAAAAGTAACAGTAAAGAATTATGGATTCCTTTCTTTTTAAATATTGGAATATAATCGTGGACGATTAAAACAAAATCGATCGTGGAAGAGCCACGTTTCGTATGTGCCGGTTCGATTGAAGTGATACACAGCAATCGTTATGAGCGTGCTAATAAACTGTTGACATGTTTTTTTTATGAGAAAGGGAGGCAAACGAGCAAGCGAGTCACCTGATGGTAAGTTCTCACCGCCGCCCATAGACATCAGCCACACCAGAAGGATTAGAGTGGGCTCTTCTCTTGCTTACCATCAGGCTGAGGAGAGCCAATATACTGTGTCACCATACTAAAAAAAAAATATTAGTTGCCGGCCTTTTAGGAAGGTATAGGCTCGTTTCTCGAATATCTCACTGTCGTACCGGTTCAGAAATATCGCTGCGGGAAGTTGATTCCACAATGAAGAAATGACGTGTAAATCGCACTATGGTGGACCTCCACCCATCTAGCCCATCCAGATCCAGATCCAAACCCATGTGTTTTAGGCATGACTGTATGATAGTAGACTGTAGATAGGAGAATACATTATACGACGAGTGTGTGAGAACTGGGAGAGCAGCATCTCCATCGACGGAACGAAAATAACGAGCCTAACGAAAATGTGCGCCTTATAGGTGAGGTTACAAAGAACGAGAAGAGAAATGGGTCTACTCATCAATAGGTCCAAAACGAAGGTCATGGTAGTCGATCGCAGCATGCCCCTTACAATGGCAAACAAGTTGTCCCGTCATTAACTATTTGTGTGTGCAATGTCACAGCTAGACCGTGTATGGACCGACGAGAACATCATGAGGAGGACTAAGAAGCATCTTGTTGCCACTCTTGTCTTTTTCATTTTTCTATACGGCGCAGAGACTTGGACCCTTAAGCGAGCTGACCGGCAACGAATCGACGCGTTTCAAATGTGGTGCTGGAGGAGGATGCTCGGAATCCATTGGTCCATGAATCCATTGGAGCATTGGACTAATGAATTCATACGAACCGAGCTCAAGATTCCAGTGAGACTCAGCACCACGTGCTTACGGAGGAGCTTTGAGTTCTTTGGTCATATTGCCAGAAAGAGAGATGACAGCCTGGAGAAGCTACTTCTGACGGGAAAGGTGAGCGGAAGAATGCCTAGAGGCAGAAGCCCCATGCGCTGGTCCGATCAAATCAACTCAACCCTAAACACAACAGTCTGTGATGCGATCCACGTGGCCGAGGAATAGACTGAGCTGGTGGAAGACAGTCCGGGAGAAAATAACAAATAGAGACCACGACCCTCAGCACTGAGGACAAAAGAGGGCAAGAAGGAGGTATGATAGCAGCGTGCTCAATAGTAGCACGCTTTCGTGCTTTTTACTAGCATATGTAACAGAATAATAGGTAGGATTATTCGCTTCCATGTGGAGAGATCTGAATGCTCTGGCCGTTGGGTTGCGGATAGTCATTAAAAGTTGGACAATTGCTTTGAAGTTATAACCGAAAGCTACTGTAATATGGCTTTTAATGGGGCGGTTAGATGATATGGATAAAGTAATTTGATTCTAGTCCGGAAATAAGTGCAATTTATTAAAACATTTTTAGAAAATACAACAATGACATCAAAATGTTAGAATACAATAATTCATGTTATGTAATATAATAAAGTGATTGTATATGTGTAATTAACCTATAATTTAATGTACGTATGTGGGTGCTTTTATTTTTATTTTGTTTTCTTTATGTGATGTCTATATTTTTACGTTAGTACAGTAATATACAGCAAAAACCGGACAGTTACGTAGGAAACAAATGTCTGGCCATGCTACCACCGTCGGGTCCCGGCAGAAAATAAACCCAAAGAGGCATGGCTTGATGTCGTTAAAGATGACCTGTGTGCCAATAAACTTGCGTGGATGCATGGATGCACAAGACCGTGCGAAGTGTAGGAGTCAAAGCAGGAAAGCGGACTCCGGGCTCTGAAGCGACAGCTTGGGAAGCAACCGGGACAAAGTGCTAACATGCTGATGATGTTATTGGTAACTAACCACACACATTAAATCTTGGATCATGATCAAAGCCCAGAACTCCGATGTGCCGGCTCTTTACGTATCGCCGAACATTGGAAAACGGGAATCCTATCGATTGTATCGATAGCTCAGAAACCGGAAATACTGTCGATACTCGAAGGTTTTGGAGGTGTTGACAGTAAAAATTATCATTAATATCACTATTATCGTTGCTCATATAATATCACTGAATGATCCGTCAATTTTGATTTAACCTTCTTTAGATAACCACTCGTAAAATGTTGGAGTTTGGAATGGCATAATCATGGCGTTATTGTTAGTAACTGGCCGGATGATGCATTTGGTACCTAGTGCCCTTTCCTAAAGGTCGTGGTTTTGATCCCCACCCTGGACAAATATTTGTGTGATGAACACTAGTGTTTGTTCAGTGTCTGGGTGTTTTATATGTATCTAAGTATATATTTATATTCCTTTGTTGTATTATATCCGTAAAGCAAGTGCTTAAGATAGCTTAGTACTTAATGAGGTCAATGTATAAGTTGTTGAATGAATTTTAAATTTATTAAACAAACTACTGATGGGCACGACTGCGTGAAATGATGCGTTAAAATTAGTTAAAGTAGATACAACTACAGGTTACTATTTATTATAATCATGGTCATATTCTTTACCGCATCAAGTGGTATTTATTATTATTATTTATAAAGTAATTTGAGTCTATCAAGTAAACAATGCAAGCTTGAAATCTAATGAGTCTTAACTCCATTTTAACGTAACTTGATATTTGTCAAGTAAGCTTTATCTTTTCAATGGTCTCCATTAGGATCTTCGCGGACTCGGCACATTGTGAGAAGCCATTGTCGTCCCACGCGGCGCCTATTGTTCTTGCCTCTGGCCTCTATGAAGGATTTAATTTTACACCCTTTTGCTATAGGATTTTCTTGGCCAATGACGATGAAGAAATCTTCAACAGAGCACTGACATAACGGAAAGGTTGGACAAGGGGTTTTATTATAGTGATAGGGGGCAGACGAACAGTCGTCGGGTCACCTGATAGTAAGTGATTGCCGTCATCGATAGACACCAGCGACACCAGTAGAGTCACAAGTGAACTGCCAATGTTTAAACCCCCCTTTCCCCCGGATTAGGCCTCTGGTACCCTCACTCACGCAATGCTATACAGCACAGTGCTGTTTTACGTCCGTTTTCTGTGAGGCCGTTTTCTGTGAACCGGCCCATTTATGCCCACGGTCATATTAAGGATTCAATTTTTGGTATGGGATTTTCTTGGCCAATGAGGGTGAATAAATCTTCCACAGAGCTCAGACATATCTGAAAGGTTGGACAAGGGTAGAACTCATATTTCGAGATGAAAGTAAACCCAACCTTTTTTTTTTTTTTTTTTTGACGCTGGGGAATGCCTCCTTATGCATACCCTCTTGCCGGGGGGCAGGCGGGTTATGTCGGGCTCTCCTCTGGAGGGGGCTTCTCCTAGCGAGAAGCCGGCCAGAGGCATACCGACTAAACCCCAGCGACGCTCCCTCATGGCCAGAGTGGGGAGGGGACATGAGTACGGGTTAAAGAACCTTACTTCACGTCCCTCCCCAGGCGGAGGGCCCACTTACACTGCGGGCCCGACACTGCCTCCCCCAGTCAAGCTGGGGGGGGCGATAGGGACAGCCGGGAGCGCCGGGCTGTCCCTACCAGGCTGAGGCAGAGGCATGTGTAGTGCCTGTGCTGGTACCCCCGTACCAGGCGCCGGCGAGCCTATTCCTCGGAGAGGAGGAAGACGCGCCTCTGGTCGCCGTCTTCTTCCCCTCCTTGCCCTTCTACGAGCGTTCGCGAGAGGGTCCTGCTCCCTAAGACGCTCGGCTGCCTCTTTTTGGGACATTACGTCCTCACAGAAAGAGGCAAAGGCCGTAAAGGCCCGTTTGTCGGCGGCCATCGCCCGAACTATACTCGGGAGCGAGAGGTCGTTCCCAACAACGCACACTAGCGCCTGGCGCTGCTGATCCCAGGACCCGCACACGGCCAGAGTGTGTTCGGCGGTGTCAACATCGGCCCCACATGCGTGACAGCACGGGGTTTCCTCCCGTTGGATACGGTGCAGGAACTTACCAAAACAGCCATGGCCTGTCATGACCTGCACCATCCGATACGAGAGGAAACCGTGCGGCCTCTCTAGCCACTGGTCCAGAATCGGAACCAGCGCGTCCGTGGTCCATCGCCCGAACTCAGCATCGCCGAGACTGGAAGACCAACGCTGGACCAACGCTTTCTCCTCGTCCTTACGCACCGCCTCGCGCTCTACTGCGCAGTACGGCTCACCCGCCTGTTTTTTGGCCACCGTCCACTTGTAGATGGCGGCCATCACCTTCGCCTCCTCTTCCCAAGGGGGAGAAGTAAACCCAACCTAGCTGGTTAGTTTTAGCACAGTATAACGAGAGCGAAACTCAAAGAAAACCGGTGTGAAGCAGTACTGTAGTGTGTTTTGCTACGTGAGTGAGGGTACCGGGGGCCCAAACTAGGGTAGAGGGGGGTTCAAAGGTTTGCAGCGCACTTGTCACTCCTCTGGTATCGCGGGTTCCATGGGCGGCGGCAATCGCTTACCATCAGGAGATGCGTCTGCTCGTCTGCCATCTATCACATAAAAAAAACCTTTTCTTATGCTGTGTTTTTGGTTTGATAGGCTAAATTTAAAATTTTTAGTAAAAATAAGTAAAAAGTGTACTTTTAGGTCTTTTTCCCCAATTTCGGAGAAGTTTCCAAATTTTTCGAGGCTTTACTAAACCAAACCTAACTCGTTAGGCTGGGTTCGCTGAGTTAGATTTTATCGAATTAACGAGGTTAAAGGTTTGCACGCTGGTGTAAAGGTTAGCTCGGCCTATTCCAGGCCGGCGGCATTCCCTTAGGTATACAAAAAAGGTTTCACCGAATTAGACGTTATTGTGAATTTAAAAAAAAAAACCTACGAGTTCAAGCTGCGCCCAATGGTGCCTTTGATAGTAAGTCTGTTTTACACCCACAATTCCCACTCATATTCATATTCTTTATTGCACTCCATATGTAAAAAATTGGTTCTTTTAGAATTAAATTCAAAAAGTATCTTTTAAACCTGCAAAAGAGTGTCTAGCATTTGTGGATTATAAGAAGGCCTTTGACTCGGTTGAGACTCTGGCCTGTTCTGGAGTCCCGCGCGGCGATGCCAAGTCGATTGGCGATATATCCAGGTGATCAGATGTCTCTATGATGCCGCTACTATGTCCGTCCAAGTACAGAATCAGCAAACAAGTCCTATACCATTGCATCGAGGAGTGTGACGTCATCTCCCCGAAATTGTTCACAAATGCAATGGAGGATATGTTCAAGATGCAAGACGAGGAGACGTGGCATCAACATCAATGGCGAATACATCTCTCACCTGCGATTTACAGACGACATCGTCATAATGGCAGAAACGCTGCAGGACCTATAACAGATGCTGAATGACCTGGCTGACTCTTCTAAATGCATCGACCTACGGATGAACTTGGACAAAACCAAGGTCATATTCAATGAACATGTTCTACCGGAACCAATTGCAATTCACGGTGCTGTCCTCGAAGCTGTTCAAAAATACGTATACCTCAGGCAGACTTTGCAATTGGATAGAAACAACTTCGAGGATGAGGTGAATAGGAGAATCCAGTTAGGTTGGGCAGCATTTGGAAAACTACGTCGTGTCTTCATATCGTCGATACCACAGTGCCTAAAGACGAAAGTCTTCAATCAGTGCGTCCTACCCGTCATGACGTACGGAGCCGAAACGTGGACATTTTCGGTACGGCTGGTCCACAAGTTAAAGGTCGCTCAGTGGGTTATGGAACGCGCAATGCTCGGCGTCTCTCTCCGAGATCGTCTCTCTCCGAGATCGTCTCTCTCCGAGATCGAATCCGAAATGAGGTGATCCGGCAAAGAACCAAAGTCATCGACATTACTCATCGCATTAGCAAGCTTAAGTGGCAGTGGGCTGGCCATATTAGCCGCAGAACCGACAACCGATGGGGCAAACGAGTTCTAGAGTGGAGACCGCGTCTTGGCAAACGTAGTGTAGGGCGCCCTCTGGCTAGGTGGAGGGACGATCTGCGCAGGATGGCCGGCAAGAGCTGGATGCGAGAAGCCATGAATAGATCACGGTGGCGAACAATTAGAGAGGCCTACGTCCAGCAGTGGACTGCGATAGGCTGATGATGATGACGATGATGACTATGTGATATTGGGCCGGTTTCTAAATTGAGAATTTGAAGTTAAGCACGACTTGAGCACGTACTTTGACAGTTAAGTCGTACTTAAACTGTCAAACGTTGTGCTCAAATCGCGCTTAACTTTAAATTCTCAATCCAGAAACCGGCCCATTATTATCTTATTAATATTTATTTGTCACTAAAATATTTTGGGTACGTACAAGTATCAGTAATTGTTCAGAAAAACAATACAAATGTTAATATAGCCCAATACATATACCCACTTCAAAATAGATTACTATCAATTACTTCTACAAAGGTCATCGTACGTTTCTAACAGGAATCCACGTATATTTTATTTAGAATACCGTATTTTCCTTCACTCACCACTCCAGGGAGTTTCCCCTTCATTAGGCAAACTGAATATTTGAACATTACGAACCGCGCGTTGCGTTGATTGGTCGCATCAGTTTCGCTAATGGGTGGGTAATAGTCGGGATCACTGCATCTATTAAAATCTCGTTTACGAAGTTTTTCAATATCTATTAGTAAAACTCACGGGTTAAATTTAGGAGAGCCCTGTATAAAAAGTTACTTAGCTGTAGCGCAATTTGATAAGTGGCAATCATGGATGTTATTCCGAAATATATAGATAATTATTGTTATAGCAGCCAGCCGAAGCCAGCGAACTTACAAAAATTCGTTGCAGTCGGTGTCATATATTTTTCATAATGAATGAATGAAATTTTCTAAGGTTTGCCCCGAATCTTTGCGTTTATAAAGGCCAGGATGTTGCGAACTTTTTTTATAGTGGGTGTTTTATATGTATCTAAGTATATATTTATATTCCTTTGTTGTATTATATCCGTAAAGCAAGTGCTTAAGATAGCTTAGTACTTAATGAGGTCAATGTATAAGTTGTTGAATGAATTTTAAATTTATTAAACAAACTACTGATGGGCACGACTGCGTGAAATGATGCGTTAAAATTAGTTAAAGTAGATACAACTACAGGTTACTATTTATTATAATCATGGTCATATTCTTTACCGCATCAAGTGGTATTTATTATTATTATTTATAAAGTAATTTGAGTCTATCAAGTAAACAATGCAAGCTTGAAATCTAATGAGTCTTAACTCCATTTTAACGTAACTTGATATTTGTCAAGTAAGCTTTATCTTTTCAATGGTCTCCATTAGGATCTTCGCGGACTCGGCACATTGTGAGAAGCCATTGTCGTCCCACGCGGCGCCTATTGTTCTTGCCTCTGGCCTCTATGAAGGATTTAATTTTACACCCTTTTGCTATAGGATTTTCTTGGCCAATGACGATGAAGAAATCTTTAACAGAGCACAGACATAACTGAAAGGTTGGACAAGGGGTTTTATAGTGATAGGGGGCAGACGAACAGTCGTCGGGTCACCTGATAGTAAGTGATTGCCGTCATCGATAGACACCAGCGACACCAGTAGAGTCACAAGTGAACTGCCAATGTTTAAACCCCCCTTTCCCCCGGATTAGGCCTCTGGTACCCTCACTCACGCAATGCTATACAGCACAGTGCTGTTTTACGTCCGTTTTCTGTGAGGCCGTTTTCTGTGAACCGGCCCATTTATGCCCACGGTCATATTAAGGATTCAATTTTTGGTATGGGATTTTCTTGGCCAATGAGGGTGAATAAATCTTCCACAGAGCTCAGACATATCTGAAAGGTTGGACAAGGGTAGAACTCATATTTCGAGATGAAAGTAAACCCAACCTAGCTGGTTAGTTTTAGCACAGTATAACGAGAGCGAAACTCAAAGAAAACCGGTGTGAAGCAGTACTGTAGTGTGTTTTGCTACGTGAGTGAGGGTACCGGGGGCCCAAACTAGGGTAGAGGGGGGTTCAAAGGTTTGCAGCGCACTTGTCACTCCTCTGGTATCGCGGGTTCCATGGGCGGCGGCAATCGCTTACCATCAGGAGATGCGTCTGCTCGTCTGCCATCTATCACATAAAAAAAAACCTTTTCTTATGCTGTGTTTTTGGTTTGATAGGCTAAATTTAAAATTTTTAGTAAAAATAAGTAAAAAGTGTACTTTTAGGTCTTTTTCCCCAATTTCGGAGAAGTTTCCAAATTTTTCGAGGCTTTACTAAACCAAACCTAACTCGTTAGGCTGGGTTCGCTGAGTTAGATTTTATCGAATTAACGAGGTTAAAGGTTTGCACGCTGGTGTAAAGGTTAGCTCGGCCTATTCCAGGCCGGCGGCATTCCCTTAGGTATACAAAAAGGTTTCACCGAATTAGACGTTATTGTGAATTTAAAAAAAAAACCTACGAGTTCAAGCTGCGCCCAATGGTGCCTTTGATAGTAAGTCTGTTTTACACCCACAATTCCCACTCATATTCATATTCTTTATTGCACTCCATATGTAAAAAATTGGTTCTTTTAGAATTAAATTCAAAAGTATCTTTTAAACCTGCAAAAGAGTGTCTAGCATTTGTGGATTATAAGAAGGCCTTTGACTCGGTTGAGACTCTGGCCTGTTCTGGAGTCCCGCGCGGCGATGCCAAGTCGATTGGCGATATATCCAGGTGATCAGATGTCTCTATGATGCCGCTACTATGTCCGTCCAAGTACAGAATCAGCAAACAAGTCCTATACCATTGCATCGAGGAGTGTGACGTCATCTCCCCGAAATTGTTCACAAATGCAATGGAGGATATGCAAGATGCAAGACGAGGAGACGTGGCATCAACATCAATGGCGAATACATCTCTCACCTGCGATTTACAGACGACATCGTCATAATGGCAGAAACGCTGCAGGACCTATAACAGATGCTGAATGACCTGGCTGACTCTTCTAAATGCATCGACCTACGGATGAACTTGGACAAAACCAAGGTCATATTCAATGAACATGTTCTACCGGAACCAATTGCAATTCACGGTGCTGTCCTCGAAGCTGTTCAAAAATACGTATACCTCAGGCAGACTTTGCAATTGGATAGAAACAACTTCGAGGATGAGGTGAATAGGAGAATCCAGTTAGGTTGGGCAGCATTTGGAAAACTACGTCGTGTCTTCATATCGTCGATACCACAGTGCCTAAAGACGAAAGTCTTCAATCAGTGCGTCCTACCCGTCATGACGTACGGAGCCGAAACGTGGACATTTTCGGTACGGCTGGTCCACAAGTTAAAGGTCGCTCAGTGGGTTATGGAACGCGCAATGCTCGGCGTCTCTCTCCGAGATCGTCTCTCTCCGAGATCGTCTCTCTCCGAGATCGAATCCGAAATGAGGTGATCCGGCAAAGAACCAAAGTCATCGACATTACTCATCGCATTAGCAAGCTTAAGTGGCAGTGGGCTGGCCATATTAGCCGCAGAACCGACAACCGATGGGGCAAACGAGTTCTAGAGTGGAGACCGCGTCTTGGCAAACGTAGTGTAGGGCGCCCTCTGGCTAGGTGGAGGGACGATCTGCGCAGGATGGCCGGCAAGAGCTGGATGCGAGAAGCCATGAATAGATCACGGTGGCGAACAATTAGAGAGGCCTACGTCCAGCAGTGGACTGCGATAGGCTGATGATGATGACGATGATGACTATGTGATATTGGGCCGGTTTCTAAATTGAGAATTTGAAGTTAAGCACGACTTGAGCACGTACTTTGACAGTTAAGTCGTACTTAAACTGTCAAACGTTGTGCTCAAATCGCGCTTAACTTAAATTCTCAATCCAGAAACCGGCCCATTATTATCTTATTAATATTTATTTGTCACTAAAATATTTTGGGTACGTACAAGTATCAGTAATTGTTCAGAAAAACAATACAAATGTTAATATAGCCCAATACATATACCCACTTCAAAATAGATTACTATCAATTACTTCTACAAAGGTCATCGTACGTTTCTAACAGGAATCCACGTATATTTTATTTAGAATACCGTATTTTCCTTCACTCACCACTCCAGGGAGTTTCCCCTTCATTAGGCAAACTGAATATTTGAACATTACGAACCGCGCGTTGCGTTGATTGGTCGCATCAGTTTCGCTAATGGGTGGGTAATAGTCGGGATCACTGCATCTATTAAAATCTCGTTTACGAAGTTTTTCAATATCTATTAGTAAAACTCACGGGTTAAATTTAGGAGAGCCCTGTATAAAAAGTTACTTAGCTGTAGCGCAATTTGATAAGTGGCAATCATGGATGTTATTCCGAAATATATAGATAATTATTGTTATAGCAGCCAGCCGAAGCCAGCGAACTTACAAAAATTCGTTGCAGTCGGTGTCATATATTTTTCATAATGAATGAATGAAATTTTCTAAGGTTTGCCCCGAATCTTTGCGTTTATAAAGGCCAGGATGTTGCGAACTTTTTTTATAGTGGGTGTTTTATATGTATTATAAGTATGTATTTACAAAAGAAAAGTATTATATGTATATATTTGTAATCCCACTGTTGATTCTGATATCCGTAACACAGGTGCTTGAGCTACCTATCTCGGAGTCAGATCAATGTATGTGATGTTGTGAAATATTTATTTTATTTATAGTCTTTTTATGCACTTTTATTGTTCTGTTTTTCTTTCTAGATTATTTTTGGCAAAGTTTTGGTCTGTCAATTTGGTGAAAAATATTGTGGCTTGCAAATAAAATAAGGATCATGTAAATACCCATAGTTATAGTCCATCATTTGCAGCTCCCCATCCAATATTTAACATTGAGTATATATAGTATACTTGCCTCCACTTTTGCTACGCGCCGTAGTCGCTACGAATACAAAGATAACATTATTTTATACTCTCGCTGGCCATAGCATAGGATCTAGTCGTATACTGTGCTACGTCGTAGCATACATTCGTAGCGACTACGGCGCATAGCAAAAATGGAGGCGTATCTATACTATACAAACGCAAAAACTCGTGGCAGACGGTAGAGTATTTCATTAATTAATTATGAATGAAGTATGACACCGACAGCCACGAGTGTTTGGCTTGAGTGTAACAGTTACTTACTGGCCTACTATTAAAGACCTACTATTCACGTAAACCGAATGTCGTATTAAGGTACAGAATTGAGCTCTAAGAAGGACTATTCATACTCTCAGTTGTGTGATTGTGTATCATATGTTTGTGTAATAAGTAATTTACTAAATGGAAGCTAGATGTGGCTTTGTCCACAGCGTCTAAGCGAGTTACTCTAAGGAAACAATACACGACTCTAGCTAGCAACAAGGACTTTTTATGATAGTAATGTATGAGTTGGTATTATTTACTTTATGCCAATGGTAGGGGAAGAAATTTGAGATTGTTGATTCTTACTAGATTGAAATATTTTCTAAATTTTCTGACTGTACTGGAAACGCCGCGTGGTCCCGGCAGAGTAGAATAGGCCACCCTCACTCTTACCGAGGTGTCGTAAAAGGCGACTAAGGTAAAGCTGCTGGCATGATCATCAGCACCCAGAGAAGGAAAACTCTGCATTTACATCAAAACCCTCGCCAACCCGTCTGCCAAGCGTGGTGAGTATGGCAATTACCCCTCATGTGATTGAGGGAGGCCCGTGCCCCAGCAGTGGGGACTTAAATGGGTTGATGATGATGATACTGGAAACGATTCAAAAGTATCAAATTAATATTAAATTATTACCCTGGTACCAGGTTTACAACAAAACATACAGTCGAATTGATAACCTCCCCTTTTTGGATTTGAAATCATTTAGTAACAAAAAATCCACAGAGATCTTAATTATAATATTTAGTCTGATAACAAATTATGCGTCCTCCTATTCTGGGCCACGGCCGACCAATCATCAGTCTGCAGCCCAAGCAGGGCCTATCTCAGCAAAAAATATTTAAAAAATCTGCGAAAAAAATACCACGAACTCAAAAGTGTAAAATAATATTTTTAACACTTCAGATATCATAGTTTAAAGATGTTTTGTTTTCGTAAACATTTTTTTTCATGCTTTTTAGTGTCTAATTTTAGGCAGTACAATCAGGCATATATACTGGTGCAATTTTGTAAAAGGATACAAAAACTTTACACGTGCCTATAAAATTTGAGGTTTGCCCTCGATTTCTCTGGGATCCCATCGTCAGATCCTGACATAGTGACAATGGGACCAACTTTTTTTTTATATGAGAGGTGGCAGACGAGCAGACGGATCACCTGATTGTAAGCAATTCCGCCGCCCAAGGACACCCGCAACACCAGTGGAAAATCTTCCAAATTAAAAAAAAAATCTGCAAATCGGTCGCTTATTGGCGGAAAAATCGGAGACCATACATAAAAAAAAACATACATGCAGTCGAACGTAGAACCTCCTCCTTTTATGAAGTCGGTTAAATAGACAACTATAAATTATGTGGTATCCTAAGGTGATATCCAATGATGTCACAAATTATAAATCATTTATAGTATCGATATAATTTTGAAAAACCTACTTGCATTATTTACCTTTATTTATTTTTCTTCAAGATAGCTAGCTCAAATACTCGTATTACTTGAATTACAAATATATACATTTAATACTTTTCTTTTTAACCCCCGACGCAAAAACGACGGGGTGTTATAAGTTTGACGTGTCTGTGTGTGTGCGTGTGTGTGTGTGTGTGTGTCTGTGTGTCTGTCTATGGCATCGTAGCTCCCGAACAAATGAACCGATTTTGATTTTGTTTTTTCTTGTTTGAAAGATGAATAAGGAGGGAATGTTCTTAGCTATGTTGGATAAAAATCGATCCAAGATGGCCGCCGTCACAAAGATTTGGATTTTATGTTTTAGCACAACTCCCACAATATGGGTATCATATAAAAGGGCTTGAGTAGCAGAATATATTAATTGTGAAAAATTTCAAATCCAAGATGGCCGCCGTCAGAAAATGACGAATAACCTATTTGTTGTTCCAACTGCCTAAATATAGGTATCAAATGAAAGAGCTTTAGTTGTGTCGGGGGTTTTTTAAATTCTCAATTTTCATCTTATTATGTAAATACTTACTTATGAAAATACCCAGACCAAAAAAATAGGCATGTCATGCTTACTACCACTGATCCAAACGGGTCGTCGTAAAAAGTATCATTCACCCATTATTTTACCGTTTTCCTCCTAGCAAGTACATTCGCTATTAACGTAATCTTTTATTTATGTCTTTCACCTTAAATACAATAAAACACCAAAATAAAGTTGAGGAAGAATATTCCAACATAATTGGAACAGATACGAGACTGGTGAAATAAATTTAACAGTCACGTTTGTTCCTTATGGAAAATGACACTCAGGATTCGTAGGTTATGAAACTTTTTATGAGTGACTGAGGAAAAACACAGGAATCCACCATAATGGCTCTTAGAGCTAATACCGCGCAAATGTGCACCTTATTGACTTTACTTTACGAGTCAAATTGGAGTCATGCTGGTGTGGTAATTTATGTTCGGAACGAGTGTTTTGCCAGTAATAATATAGGTTTGATAGCTCCATTCAGAGGCTCAGTGTGTTTTTACCTGATGTGCCGTATCAGGAAATCGATAAAGTTTTGTTTGTGGCATTCCAATATTTGTTAAGATTTCCATTACGTAACGTAAGGTGACGTTGTGGGACGCCTTGCGACACGAGAGACTGACGATTAGAGAAAAGTAGCTGGTTTGAGCTAGGTTTTGATTATTCTGAAAACTGTAAAATATACTGTTAAATTCATTTCCCCACGAAAGCGAAGCACAGCGAGTGTGAAAGGTATGAGAATAAAGATTCGATCACTTCTACTCGAAAGTTCTAAAGTAGTAAAAAGTGACAGTAATTATTTTAATCAAATGCGCCCTCAAGTTTTGCTTCATATCTTTTCACAACTATTTTGTAAACACACAGGCTACCTCCTCCCGTTCTCCTGGTTCCGTATACATCATAATTTATTATTATGTATTTAACTCTTGCCCGCGCTTCG
>CM032469.1:23960353-23979248 GCA_019059595.1 Marasmia exigua
TAAGCTCGTCACCTCTTGCTTTTTGGCACCGAATGCTCTATCGAATCTGGAGTTGCTCGTAGGTATTTAACTGGTTTACGGTAGTGTAAGACTATAAGTTTATAGGTACCTAGCTTATTATGTCATTTTTATAAGAGAATGCTTTGTGGGATGCAGTGAACGCGCACGTGCAAGAAATGGAGGCAGGAGATTGGCGTTAAGCTGCACAAGACGGAGACAAATAGCGACAACTCGTATCGGAGGCCAAGACTCATTTTGGGTCGCTGAGCCATCGGAGTAAGTAAGCGAATTC
This sequence comes from Marasmia exigua, assembly GCA_019059595.1. Lineage (NCBI taxonomy): Eukaryota > Metazoa > Arthropoda > Insecta > Lepidoptera > Crambidae > Marasmia > Marasmia exigua. Next base: position 23,960,646 of record CM032469.1, read on the forward strand.
CGGTCTTTTTTATTTTAGTGTCAGTGCTTTAATATGTATAGTTCTCTGTTGTAATTTTTTGAACTATTACTAATAATAGATTCATAAGTTTCTCATTTTACTAACACTACCTATATGGATTCTAAGGATGCAAGCAAAGAGGCTCAAAGCCACCAAGAGAGCAATGGAGAGGGCTATGCTAGGAGTCTCCTTGCGCGATCGTATCAGAAATGATGAGATCCGCAGGAGAACTAAGGTCAAAGATATAGCCCAAAAGATTGCATGCCTCAAGTGGTAATGGGCAGGGCACATAGCGAGGAGAACAGACGGCCGTTGTGGCGGATAGGTCCTCGAGTGGAGGGCATGTACAGGAAGTCGCAGCCGTGGCAGACCCTCTACAAGTTGGACCGGCGATCTAGTGTAGATCGCAGGAATCCATTGGGTGCGGGTGGCACAGGACAGATCTGTGCGAAGAACATTAGGGGAGGCCTATGTCTAGCAGTGGACGTCTATTGGTTGAAATGATGATGATGATGGTTTGGTTGAAATGAAGCAAGTTTACACAAAGTAGGTACCCACGACACAGGGCTTCCTAGTATGGGTCTTGCAGGCTGCTCTTCTGTATTGTTACTTACGTGATTGTTTGCGGATTATAACTGGGTGGCGATAGATATAAAAAAAAAAACGTAATATTTCTAAGCTATTTGTCATCAATTTACTCTTCCTGGTGTACCACGTAAACATGTATGTAACAAATTATGTAACATAAACGATTTGTACTAGTATTTGTAAAAAGATAAATCATTGACAAAGATTAAAAAGCACCGCAGTTTTATTTTTTGGTGTTTTTTTGCTAACGCTTGACTACAATCTCGATCGAAAGTGACGATGAGGTTTAGGATGTAATGCGTTTTCCTAAAAGATGCCGGTTAAGTCTTGCTTTAAAGATGTCTTGATGATTTTCTCATAAGAAAATATTGTTTGAAACTCTAATGTAATCTAAAGCCCAGACCTACATGTACTAATACTTACGAAGACTGATTGCTGAGACTGGAATAGAAATTTGTGACGCTCTACAGGAATAGACTGTAGATTTATTGATTGAGAGAACAGGCGAACAGAAGTATGATAATCCATCTCTCTTGGTGAATATTCCTCATGCAGTTGAACAAAGAGCTTATCCTCCCCCTTCATGATGTACAATGCCGAGGAGTGGAACGCCCTTTTTTTTTTCTTCTCGCTGGGGAATGCCGTCGGTCCGTAGTGCAATGGCCGACGTCGCCGCCTAGTGGCGGCGCCGTATGCATACCCTCCTGCTGGGAAGCAGGAAGGTTATGTCGGGCTCTCCTCTGGCGGGGGTTTCTCCTAACGAGAAGCCGGCCGGAGGCATTTCGACTAAACCCCAGCGGTTTTCCCTCATCGCCCTTAAATGGGGAGGCGTCGTGGGCTGTAGGACGAACCTATTACCCATACGGGCGCCACGACCCTGCCTGCGCCTGTTTCCCAATGACAACTGTAGAAGGCCCTGTTGGTATATTGGTTTAAGTACTGGGCCGTGTACTCGGGGTCCTGGGTTCGATTCCTGGGTCGAGCAAAAAGTGTGTTTCGAATTTTTACCCGAACATAGCTCGAGTTTGTGATCGCCAGTTGAGTTATGGCAAGCGCGGTGATTAAGCCTAAACCCATCATTATAGCGATTACTAGATTTCTATGATGGAGGCCTTGCCTTGAAGTGGGACAGTTATGGGCTGATACTTTACTTTACTGTAGAAGGCACCCTCGAGGTCCAGGCAGAGAGACGGAGACATATATTATTATGATGAGGTATACATAGTGACATCTACCAAAACAAAGCCGAACAGCCTGCTTGATTGCTTTCTACAACTACAACCTCATTTTTTTTAAAAGATAGAGTAAATATGCTCCATCGTAGGCTTCTTCTCATTCCGCGCGAAACCAAGGCCATCATCAGAAAAAAAGGGATATTTTACGGTAAGCATTTGACAATCACTTTGCTGAAGTAAAGTATCAGCCTATAAACCTTCCCGCTGCAGGGCAGAGGGCCAGAGGCCTCCATTATAGAAATCAAATCATCGCTACTATAATGGGATTTAACTTAATCACCAAGCTTGCCTAATGCGGATTGTGGTGATCACAGACACGAGCGTTGTTCGAAAAAATCGAAACACAAGTTTTGTTTGACCCCCATGATCACGGCCTTAAACCACTAGACCAACAGAGCGACATGTTGCTAAGGCTCAGAAAATAATACTGTCAAAACCTCCTACTTCACCACGGACTATTTTTCTTTTGTCATGATTTTCACCTTAGCTATCTGTCCTCATTCCAACCACTGCATAACAGAAGTTCTCAACTGCAAATGAATCAGGCTCGTTTATAAATAGCGGCTATAAATACTGTTGAGGGCTGAAAGCCTTTCGCTGTAGGACGTATTGAACAATTTGCAAATGCCTGACAAATGTTGAGGATACGGGACTGTAACGTGCATGCAGCTCTTGACGTATTGTGGAGTCTGAACATTTTCTGTAGTTTTCATTGGTTTGGAGGTGGAGAAGGGTAAGGCATATTAGCGCCACCAACTGATATATTTTTTATCTTATAAACTTTTTATTATAATCGATTTAAATTATTTGATTACTGACGACCCGTTTGAAACAGTGGTAGTGAACGCTGCCTCTGGTGCAAGGGATGCGGGTTAAATCCCCGCACAGTACAAACATTAGTGTGCTTGAACATGTCTGTGCGTAGTGGTTTAGGTGTTTTCTATATATTATAAGTATGTATTTACAAAAGAAAAGTATTTTAATTATGTGTATATTTGTAATCCCACTGTTGATTCGGATATCCGTAACACAGGTGCTTGAGCTACCTATCTTAGAGTCAGATCTATGTAGGTATGTGATGTTGTGAAATTTATATTTTTTTCATGTATATTATATATTTTTTGCAGAGTATCAGAGACTTGGCATTAATGTATTCTATTTATTTAATATTAGTGCACATAAGTTTTAGTCTATGTTTGTACTCGAAAAAATTAACGAAAAAAATAGCCACTTTTCAAAGTTTTTTCTAATTCTATCTGGATTTCATTTCGTTCAGACAGTCAGTTATAATAGCGCAGAATATGGTTATAGGTAGCATAATCAATGAACGCACGGTCAGTGTCTGGGTGTTATAAGCAGCTATTATAACACCCAGACATTTAGTTTAGGTTAAAAGATTCTTTATTTCTCAACAAAAACATAATTGACACTTACTTGAGAACAAGATAAAAATAAAGATGAAAAATTCTTTATTCAATTTAGGTCCACACAGAACACAGTATTAACAAATCCGTTTATTTGACTACTAGTGGTCGTCCGCACCGATCAGTTTTATAAAACGCGTTAGCCCAAAAATGTTGTCCGATTGACACATAGGTATGTTAATACAAGTACATTTGAATATAACAAATAATGGTCTTAAGTTTAAGTGAATATTAATCAGGTTCAATTTTCAAGTACTTTACAATTATTTTAGTGCGGTTCATTCGACGAAATCCGCAATAGTGCGAGTTTCTTTTTAAAAACGTTAAGCGAGTCAATGCTTTTTACAGATGACTGAAGTTTGTTAAACATTGAACAAATGAACCCACGACCTTTGGCATATGATGAGGCAGGGTCACTACGGGTTGCACTATCACCGGATGTATCCGATCAGTGACTATAGCACTCAGAACTAACATTAAAACTATGATCAAAATATTTCTTTCAAATATCCTATCTTTTTTACAAAGGATTTACAACTGAGTCTAGAATTATTTTAAGGTCTGGGGGATCAAGTTGCTCGCGTCCGTAGGATTCAGCCCTCGATGTCTTACACGTATCCCCTGGGTGGCGCTAAAGGAGCAACACGTCTATGGTGGGAGGCCTCACGGCCGTGGCTACAATGACCACCCACCGGCCTAAGTTGTACCGCCAAGCGGCTTGCCGTGTTCCGGTGCATTGGCCGGTGTAGCTAACGAGAAAGGCGGGTCGGAACAGTCGCGTATGGTACCAGAGGACCGGTCTGATGCTTGCTGAGGGAGCTGCATCGGGTGCCTAGTCGCGGAGGGTAGCGGGATCCGAGGCACGGTGCACCGCTGGCCGACCGCAGATAGTTGGGGGCCCAAGTAGCGAGCTAGCCACTCATGAAAGGCTGCCCCGCCATCTTGCGAAAAATCCCAGGAAGCGCCATGGTGCCGGTTGGCGACCGGACGAAAGGGCCCCATGGACTTCTCTGGGGGGGCTCGGGCGTCCCCGCAGTCTCCAGCCTAGATCCCCATTGGTGTAGTTCTCAGCGGGCGACTTAATGGTCAATGGTACTACCTACGCCTCGTTCCACTGCCGTCTCCCTCCACCTACACTCGCGACATAATGAAAAGTAAAAACAAGAGAAGCGTTGCACAGCGGCAGCACTCCCTTTCGCTGAAAGTGCACCTCACTAACATCCGAGGCCTGCACTCAAATCTCGCTTCAGTCCACTACCATCTTGAGACTGACAAGCCAGCACTCTTGTTTCTTACGGAGACGCAGATAGGGTGTCCGTCCGACGTAGCGTACTTAGATTATCCCGGCTACAACCTAGAGCATAGATTTAAGGTTAAGGCTGGTGTGTGCGTCTACGTTCGGGATGACATCTGCTGTCTGCGCCTCCGTAATCTTGAAGACCCCCACTTTTCCGTGATTTGGTTACTGGTGGATACTGGCATCGAGAAAATTCTTTATGCCGGTGTTTACCGGTCACATGGCGGAGACGTGGAGACAACCAGGCTCACAGAGTACTTGGGTGAGGCGGCGGACGCCGCTCAACAGAAATACCCGACGGCCCAACTCGTTCTTCTGGGAGACTTTAATGCTGTCCACCAGGAATGGCTGTTCCCCCATGAACGCACCGATCATGCTGGGAGAGAGACACGAAAGCTTGCGTTAGCGTTGAATCTCACCCAGCTGGTTCAAAAGGCGACTCGGGTTCCTGATGTTGACGGCCACACCGCTAATTGCTTGGACCTTCTGCTGACTACTGATCCAGACAGTTATTCAGTGTCGGTTTTACCGCCTCTTGGCAGTTCCGACCACTGTTTGGTGAAATCTGTATCTGTCTATTTCCCGCTCGATCGCTGTCCTAGTGGCACCCGGCGGGTATGGCGATACAAGTCAGCGGATTGGGATGAGATGCGATCGTTCTTTGCATCTTACCCTTGGTGGCCGATATGCTTTTCTTCTGGAGACCCTTCAGCTTGTGCGGAAGCCGTGACGCAAGTGTTGCGTCAGGGAATGGAATATTTTATTCCGTTCCGTGACGTAGCCGGATCTGGCAAAGCTCAACCCTGGTTCAACGCATTGTGCAGTAAGGCCGAAACGGCGAAGCACAAAGCTTACCTAGCCTGGGTTGATGCTCGTAACCGCAAAGCAAAGGATGTCTCCAAAAAGAAAAAAACATTTAACAAGGCTGCTAAGTCCAGTAAGAAAGCAATACGGAAGGCTAGATTTGACCACATAAGACGGATTGGGACCAAACTTGCTTCGTACCCTGCGGGTAGTAAAGCTTTTTGGTCTCTGGCTAAGGCGGTCGAATCGAACTTCTGCCGTCCCTCACTCCCACCACTGTTGAAACCTGATGGCTCACTTGCACATACCGCCAAAGAGAAAGCTGATTTATTCGCTACTCAATTTGCGGAGGCTTCGCGTCTGGATTCCGCCAGTGTACCACCTCCTAGTCTGCCGGATTGTGGGTGTTCCATGCCCGAAATACACATTCGCCAGACTGAGGTCCTGAAAACCCTGCGGAATCTAGACGTGAATAAAGCAAGTGGACCAGATGAGATTCCGGCGATCGTACTCAAAACCTGTGCGCCTGAGCTGGCTCCTGTACTTACGCGCCTCTTTCGCCTTTCCATGTCGTCTGGTATAGTACCAAATTCATGGAAGCTTGCCAACGTGCAGCCCGTGCCTAAAAAAGGCAGTCGTGCCGACCCTACTAACTACAGGCCAATTTCGGTTACCTCCATACTCTGCAAGACTATGGAGCGTGTACTGAACAATAGGCTTTTGGCATACCTAGAATCGAACGACCTCCTCAGCGACCGACAATATGGCTTTCGCCGGAATCGGTCTACTGGGGATCTTCTAGCGTATGCCACTTACATCTGGGGCCAGGCCATTGAGAATCACGGGGAGGCTCTTGCAGTATCCCTTGATATCTCAAAGGCCTTCGACAGGGTCTGGCATGATAGCCTTACTGGTAAGCTTTCCGCGTATGGACTTCCCGCTGGCTTATGCACTTGGATTTCTGATTTCCTGAGGGGTAGGTCCTTAAGAGTGGTCATTGATGGCTGCTCTTCTGACCAACTGGCGATTAATGCTGGAGTCCCTCAGGGGTCTGTACTTTCTGCAACTCTCTTCTTGCTGCACATAAACGACCTGCTAAAACCCGGCATCTATGGGTATGCGGACGACAGCACAGTTGTAGAGAGTTACAATTCCAGTGCACGTGCCAAGCCGGCGGACATCCAGAGACATAGAGAGGCGATGGTCGAGCGCATGAACGAGACCTTGAAGGCGGTCTTCGACTGGGGAAATGCCAACCGAGTTTCGTTCAATGCAGCTAAGACCCAGGCGTGTTTGTTCTCTGCTAAACGGAGTCAATTCCAACTGACTCCCACTTTCCAGAATGTGTCCGTACCGATTACTAGCCGTCTTGAGCTTCTTGGCATGTCCCTCACCCCTTCCCTCAACTTTGGCACGTACATCGAGTCCAAAGCTCAACTTGCCTCAAAAAAGCTCGGTATTCTGGCTAAAGTGAGGCAGTACTTTACGCCAGGACAGCTGCTTAACTTATATCAAGCGCAAGTCCGAGCCTGCATGGAGTACTGTTCTCATCTTTGGGATGGCTCAGCCAAATACCAGCTTGAGGCGTTAGAGAGTATTGAGAGAAGGGCCAAGAGGCTAATTGGCGACGACGAGCTTGTGTGTAAGAGGCTACAAAGCCTTGAACACCGACGCAGGGTAGCAAGCTTATCGGTCTTCTACCGGATACATTTTGGAGAGTGCGCCACGGAACTGTACAATGCCATTGGAGCATCTCCGTTCTTCCACTACTCCACCAGGCAGACCCTCAATCGACACCGGTACATGGTAGAAATACCAAAAGTCCGCACAAAGAGGTTTGAATCCTGTTTTCTTATTCGTACTGCGAAACAGTGGAATCAGTTGCCTGAGGAGGTGTTCCCTAGTGGCTACAATTTGGGGGTTTTCAAAGCGCGAGTGAATAGGTATCTTCTAGGTAATCGTGCTACATCTTAGACCATATTATCACTTACCATCAGGTGAAATATGGTCAAACGCTTACCTATCTACAGTAAAAAAAAAAAAAAAAAAAAAAAAAAAAAGGTCTAATTTCAAGTAACAGACAATGGGCAACGTATAACTTTAACTCTTGCACAAGTTATTATCAACATAATTCGAAGTGAATGATGTTTATACTAAGGGCTTATTATGTATCAATCGGTCAATCGTGAGAATACAAAACGGACGTGAGTTTGATAGGAAAAGTTATTAGATATTGAAAAGGTGATTGAAGCATTCCTGTGGAACCACATTGAACTAAAAAAAAAGAGAATAAAAAATTTGCATCTTTGAAAGCCATCATCAACATCAGGTCAATGGTAGTGTTTTGTCATCTAACCTACATGTAAATATACGTTCCGGCAGTAGAAAATAAGCCCATCGTATCAGCCGATGCAATTCAAAAGTTTTAAATGAATATCTAGTGGTTTTCAGTTATTTATGCAGTGAAGTGCCGCGAAGTGATTCAAATATAGAAATAGTATCGTTTTTAACTGCTTTTATGTGTCGAGTTAGTTGTTATAAAAATTGCATCTTTGAAAGCCATCATTAAAATCAGGTCAATGGTAGTATTGTGTCATCTAACCTACATGTAATACAAGTTCTGGCGGTAGAAAATAAGCCCATCATACCAGCTGATGCAATTCAAAGATTTTAAATGTATATCTAGTGGTTTTCAGTGTATTTTGGTGTTTATTTATGCAGTGAAGCGCCGCGAAGTGATTCAAATATGAAAATAGTTGAATAGTATCATTTTCATCACTGCTATTGTTTGTTGAGTTAGTTGTCACGTGACAATTTCCTTGAACCTGATTGTCTCTTAAAACCCGTGATTGCATTCAGAGTGGAATTGGCGGACGCCGTAGGTCGATAAAACATAAAACATTGGCGTTTTACTGAGTTATCGTGACTTTGACGGACTTCGACTGTTCTGTTAACAACGCACTCATTTTTTATAAGTTAATTGACACTGGAAAATTTTCATAGGGCAGAGCCATATTAATAAAAAAATTACAAGGTGTATTCGCCGTGTGGTCCCCGGCAGAGTAGAATAGGCCACCCTCACTCTTTCCGAGGTGTCGTAAAAGGCGACTAAGGTAAAGCTGCTGGCATGATCATCAGCACCCAGAGAAGGAAAACTCTGCATTTATATCAAAACCCTCGCCAACCCGTCTGCCTAGCGTGGTGAGTATGGCAATTACCCTTCATGTGATTGAGGGAGGCCCGTGCCCCAGCAGTGGGGACTTAAATTGGCTGATGATGTACAAGGTGTATTAGTAAACTAAAATATCCTTCGAAATATTTCCGTCACTCGTTTCCTTTCTTCATCCCAAGATTTCCCGGATGCGATGTAGTTGTAAAGTCGTGTGTAGGTATTTTATATTAATGTTTTTTTTTCCTTACAAGTAACTACAAATTTTCCTTTCGCCGCACCACTGCACTTTCTGCATGACCCAAAGGTTCCCAAAGAATCCTTCTTGGCATTAAGTTCGCCTTATTGTAACAAAATTTGTGCAATAAAGTTTAAATAAATAAATAACGCTTGGACCATGATGAATGGAACTTCACTTCCGTTACTCGTTATTGGAGCATTTTTTGAGTGAAATAATTGAAAAAAATATTCTCAAAGGGTTGTTTTTAACGTTCCCTAAAAATTTAGAAATTGCTAATCTAACCTTTTTGCACACCAAAAAACACTAATGGCACATCAAACTATGAGTTTCGATTTGTCAATTAGAATCTTTGGTGTGCAAATAGGTAATTTTTAGAGGGTTGGATATATTATATTCCATTATCAGGTTGTCAATTTAAATTTTACTAAGTACAAAGTTTTTTGTCCAATTTACACAAGTAACTTATTCTAAATGATGAAAAAAAGTACGTTATCAGAAGTATATCAGACTGTTTATCGATACAATCTGTATGGCAAGTTTCATGATGATCCAAAATAAAGTTTTTTTTGATTCGGCGGGTAGGGCTAAAAGAAGCCGCGTGGGCTGATGCAATTCAAAGGTGTTTATTTGTGCAGTAAAATGCCGCAAAGTGATCCTAATAATAAGAATCGTTGGATTGTATCGTTTTTAACACTGCTATTGTGTGTCAAGTGCGTTGTCTCGTGACAACTTGCTTGGACCTAATAGAGTCTTAAAACCCGCGATTGCTTTTAGTGTGATATCCGCTGAATCCGTAGGTCGATAAAACGCAAAACACCGGCGTTTTATTGAGTGACTGTGACTTTGACTGACTTCAACTGTTGACTACCTACTTATTCTCAATAATTTACTTGACATTGGCGAATTATCTTCGGTTGTCCCGCTTAATAATGCCTAAAATCGAAAACATGACAATGGCAGGAGTAATTTTCAGTCGAGAAGTTGATTGCCACAAATAAAATAAGAAGAAGAAGAAGAAAGTTTTTTTTTCACAGCTATATTTTGTTGTTTCAGGTCAGACTTCTGAGAGTGTGTAAATAATTACTTTATGATGAAAACTGCATTAGTATTGAGTGTAGTGGCGTGTTTGATTTTGGATACAGTGTGTGAACAAAATTTTTTCAGCGATACATGGGTTAGTTTAATTGTTACTACTTACCTAATACTTTTAATTTTTACCGGCCCGCTAGCACAATTGGAAGTGACTGGGTCACTTCATACGCTGAAAGTGTGGGTTCGATCCCCATTCTGGATGAACACATGTGTTTATTCAGTGTATTAGTGTCAGATGTGATAAACATTAGTAATATGAGCGAGGGAGAGTAGGTGAGTAGTAAAAATATGAATATGTGTGAATATAAAATATCTTTTTGATCATTTGATTGTTGAACTTGAATTAATGAAAGTTTTTTGATATTCCAATTTGAACTTATGAAACTTTTTGATAGTCGAATTAGAATTTTTGAAGCGTTTTTTATATACGTAGTATCTTCTTCATAGTTTGTGGTTTTTGATATTCGATTTTGAATTTATGAAACCTTTTTGATATCGAATTTGAATGAAACTTTTAAGATATTCGACAAATCAGGTAGGATTCACCTATCTGATGTGTGGAATGTCTTTTTTCAGAATACTATATCAGACAATTGGAAAATTATGATCAAAGCTATCCAAAGACCTGTGAGACCGAGAAGGTTGGGATCGATTGGAAGTGAGTATGATGATTTTTTATGTGATAGGTGGCCGCTTACAATGGGCTACTTAAAGAAGCTCAAAGTCACCCATAGGGCAATGAAGAGAGCTATGCTGGATTCTCCTTGCATGATCGTATCAGTAATGGTGAAATCCTCAGGAGAATTAAGGTCACAGACAGACAGATGCACCTCTGGATCATTAAAATCTATGTGCGTATTTCTATTATAGTTTGGGCGATGAGAGAAAAAAATAATGTGCATGTGTTTTAAACCTGCACATTCATTTTATCGTGGGAGAGTCACGCTTTGGCATGAATAGGCCGACTCGACCGGAGTGGTACCACGACCTCACAGGAAACCGGCGTAAAGCAGCACTGAGTTTCGCTGCGTGAGTGAGGGCACCGGAGGCCCGATCCGGGGGAAAGGAGGGTTTAAAGGTTGGAAGTGCACTTGTGACTCTACTGGTATCGCGGGTGTCTATAGGCGGCGGCAATCGCTTAACATAAGGCGATCCGTCTGCTCATCTGCCACCTATCACAAAATATATATATATATCTATTTGAGTAAGTATGTACACATTGGTGAGTCCTTCATTGTTTCTGATACCCATGACACAATTACACTACCTACTTTGGAGTTAAGTCAATAGCTTATGTATTTTTTGTTTGATATTTTTACCTGAATACGGCTAAGCAAAAACAAGGGTTATGATTTGGACCTGTATGTATGGTTCTTCATCTGTTCCCTCATAACTTCTTAACTAGTTATCAGACGTCAGAAGCGTCTTGATTGTCTTCTGATTATAGGCGACATGACGTCACGTTAAATTAACTACAGTGCCCTCTAGTGGAATTAGTGTAAGGAACTATAAAAAAATGCTTGGCGGCACCGTGTGGGGTATCAAATGAAGGACCTTTTATTTAGCACAATTAGAATATGTATTTTTTTATATTTTCAGAACGGAAAACGACCAAAGCAAATACTCCAATATTCGAGATCATAGCGGAAAAAACAACAGATGGCATTGATATGACCACCAAAAGGTTGCATGATACTTTGTCTCCCATATACGATGAGGACTACCTCAAGTACGCTGGAATGCTGAAATCCGGTCCAAAGCAAATGGTATCTATAGAAACGCCAAAAAAGAAAGAGAAGATACAGTTTTCAAGAGGCTAGTACAATTTATACTTTGGCAATGTTCATTAATAGCAAATATAGCACCTGTGACAACACTGATGTTACAGGTGTCCATGGGTGGCGGTAATCGCTTACCATCAGGTAATCCGTCGGCTCGTCAGCCACCTATATCATAAAAAAAAAATATTTTGGACAGGCCCGTATCCTATATTGATGGATGGATCGTGAAGGGTTTTCAAGCAAAGCAAAGATAAGCAGATTTTAGCAATAATGCCTTTTATAGGTACTGGAGCTCTATTTTTGATTCACTCGTATGACTTAGCGTCGTCGTATGCGATGTAAGTCACATTCGCCTTCTAAATCGCATGAAGCCGATTTTCCCTACTTTTGAATCATTCGAGTTCAATGTTGCCAATATAATACGGTAAATTGACATTCTAACCCTTGCATGCAGAATTTTATAAAAACCGGTAACTACCGCATTGCAAACGGAACGCAAAAACCATAGATTATTGGCTGAATATGAAAATCTTTGCTTTTTTGTCACATAAAGCTATGAATGTCAGTTTTGAAATGTATAATATTTTGTTTACGCTTGTTGCTATTGACAACTATTTTGACGTTGCTTCTACCACTCGCTTTAAGTCACTCGACCAACGAGTGAGTGGGGTCACTCGTTGCAGACGAATTATTAAAAAATGAGGAATTTCGTATGTCGAAGGAAAATCAGTAGAAATCGTGCGCTCGTCACGATGCTAAGTCGTACGAGTGAATCAAAAAAAGGTCTCCTGATACAAATAAAGAAGTATGCAAAACCAAGCTGTACAATTTTATGTATAGGTCGGTTCACGAAAGATGACCATAAATGGCCACCGTTTACGCATGTAATCTCATGAAGTAAAGACTTAAGATAAAAAATATTTTCAATTAAACATAGAATGTGTTTAGTGTAAGCCCTTATAATGTGTCAAATTGAGAAAGAGCCATTAATTCATGAGATTACAAGCGTAGACGGTCGTCATTTGTGGTCAACATTCGTGAATCCACCTGTACCAGGAAGTCGAAGGGCAGTCGGTACCCAAGGTACCGGTAGCAACATATGGACCAAAGTGGACTTGCTCGGACTCTTGGCGGATGTTTGGCAGAAGTGGCGCAGAACCGACTTAGATAAGGGCTAACTAATAGTCGCTTCATTGTAATTATCAGACTCACCAAATCAAGAATCATGAGTGATATTTTATATGGCAATCTTTTGCAATTTATTCTTAAGTAAATAACACACTTAAAAATTTCATCTCGTGTTCAGGCGAGACTCGAACCCACAGCTTCCACAATCCGGGTGAATGTTCTACCAATTAGACCACTGAATGCGTTACTAAGTCAACGAAATTTGTAAGTGCTTGATACGACATGAGCTGTCGATAGTCTCACTAACATTCACTCGGATTGTGAAAAGTGTGGGTTCGAGTACCGCCTGATCACGAGATGAAATTTTTAAGTGTGTTATTTACTCAAGAATCATGGTATAAGCGTACTCGGGGCTTCAGAGTGACAGCTTTGGACGCAACTAGAAAAAACAAGCAAAGATGAGGAGGCTAGACATTTGAGTGAGCATGACTACTTAGGTTCCCCTCATAGGTCACAAAGAGTGGTAGTTTTTTTTTTTATTTGATAGAAATGGGGTGAGCCCTGCGTCTCATAGCCACTGCGACCAGTAGATGATCTATTGTGGCAGCCCCGTAACCTATTACAGCACCTCATGTAGCTCCAGTTCCAGGATAAACCCGAGAATGGAGCTGATGGGGGAGCTCTTGATCTCGTCAGCTGAGATCATGTGTGCTCCCAGGTGCCGGCTTCTGCAGCGGTGCAGCGCTATGCACTCGCCGAGGACGTGGATAATCGTTTCCTCGTCCTCGCGACAGAACCTGCAGATTTTGGTATCTGTAAGGCCCATGTTGTGCAGGTGCTTATTTAATTTGCAGTGCCCTGTGAGGGTCCGAGTGAGTGCCCTAACATGTCCTCTACTCAGTTTTGTTATTTCTACAGCTCGTTTCTGATCGAACGCCTGTATCAACGCCTTAGACTGTTCTAGTCGAGGTAGTCTTTTCCAGAATTCAGTGCTTTGTTTTTTCTCCCACTCTTTTAACTCGAACCTGACCATGCATGCTGGAACGCCACTTATTGGTTCCGGTCCGAGTAGTGGGCTCTCTGCCCCGGCCTTTGCTAGCACGTCAGCGACTTCGTTGCCTCTGATATTGCAGTGTCCCGGTACCCAAATCAGATTTACAATGTTGGCATTGCCAAGCTGGTTTAGGAGCAGGACACACTCGCTAGTGAGTTTGGAGTCAAGTTCACAGGATGTTAACGCCTTGAGGGCAGCTTGACTATCTGAGAAGATGAATATCTTCTTATTCTGGAGATTCATTTGTAGACTCTCTTGGACACAGCCAATTATTGCGAAGACTTCCGCTTGGTACACTGTGGTATAGCGACCCAGGTTGGCGAATTTGCGTATTCCGCAGCGATCATTACAAAATCCCGCCCCAGATATGCCCTGCTTCCTGGAGCCATCTGTATACCAAACGATGTCATTCTGCTTAACATTTCCGGGAGTTCCAGCCTCCCAGTCTTGTCTACTTGGTAACAAGACTGTAAACCGCTTATCGAAGCGGTGTTCACGGACCATGGAGTCAGAGGGCATATCCATGACCGGAATTTTCATTAGTTCATTGTAGAGGCCTCTCATGACCCTAGAATGCCATCTCGTCCTCCCTCTGATTTTCGCTCTCGTGATAGCCATCCTCGCTTCCATCTGCACGTGAATGTGCAGAGGTGGAATGTTCAGGAGGGCATCCAGTGCTGCAGAGGGAGAGGACGAAAGCGCGCCGGTGGCTATAAGGCAGGCTGTTCTTTGAACTTTGCTGAGGTTCTCTACGCAGTTAAGTTGGTGCGTCTTCTTATAACACACACAGCAGCCATAAGTGACGATCGGCCTCACTATGGTTTTATAAATCCAGAGTGCGGCCATGGGCCGTAGCCCCCATTTTAGCCCCACCAACCTACTGCTTGCCCCCATCGCAATTTTTGCCTTTCTAGTGATGTAGTCGAGATGCTTGTTCCATGTTAGTTTTTGGTCTAAAAAGACTCCGAGATATTTGACCTCGTTGGACAAGCATAGCTTCGTACCAAGAAGTGTTGGGGTGTGTAGCGCCTCTAGTTTCCTTCTTTTGGTAAACGGGATTAAGACCGTCTTACGTGCATTGACTGTTAGCACGTGTCTCGTGCACCAGTTTTCTACTATTCGTAGGGCCCTTTGCATAAGATTGGAAATGGTGCTAGGGCATTTTCCTATGACCATTATTACTATGTCATCTGCGTAACCCTGAGTCAGAAATCTGGCTTCATTGAGCTCGCAGATGAGACTGTCAACAACCAATGACCATTGAAGGGGTGATAGGACTCCGCCCTGTGGACATCCTCTGGTCACTCTATAATGTAGGGTTTTATTCATCAACGTTGTTGTTGCAGTCCGATTTTGTAGCATGGATCCTATCCATCTGGTGGTGGTGTCGTCGATTCCACGATTCACCATACTACGTGTTATAACATCGAAGTTGGTGTTGTCAAACGCCCCTTCGATGTCAAGAAAGGCACAGAGTGCAATTTCTTTGTCTTCTATGGCTTTCTCAATTCTGTCCACCAGGTCAATAAGTGCCGTTTCCGTGGACTTGCCTGTTTGGTAGGCATGTTGTCTTGCACTCAGGGGTTTTTCAACGAGGTATGTTGCCCTGATGTGACTGTTCAACACCTTTTCCATCGTTTTTAGTAGGAATGAGGTGAGACTTATCGGTCTGTAGGACTTGGGCTGCGATTTGTCTTTGTCCCATCCCTTGGGAATGTAAGTGACCCTCGCCCGAGTCCACGCTGATGGCAGATAACTCCAAGCAAAGCTTGCACGGTATAATTTTATCAGCGTAGAGATGATGATATCTTCGCCCCGCTGCAACAAAGCCGGGAAGATACCATCGACCCCACCAGATTTGTAAGGCTTGAAACTCCTAATGGCCCAAATTATCTGCTGGGGACGAAAATAACGGAAGCTCTCCTCCAGTCTTCATTCCTCGGTCTCCTGTCCGGAGACTTACTGACCTGGAGTTCTCTTTCGTTATTAATGTACACGGATTCCGGAAAGTGCGTTTGAGCAAGCAGTCTCAGTGTTTCCTCCGGAGATTCTGTGAAAGATCCATCCGCTTTCCTTAGCAGGCCTAGATGGGATTCAGGTGTCTTGGATAGTATTTTGTGGATCCTGGCAGCTTGGGCAGTGTCCTTGATTGACCCGCAGAATTTTTGCCAGGATCTTCTTTTTGCTTTCCTGAGCTCCCTATTGAAACGTGTTAACGCCTTCCTGTAAGCATCCCAGTTCTTGTCTTTTTTTGCCTTGTTAAATAAGGCACGGGCCTTTTGCCTCAGATGCTCCAGGTTTTTGTTCCACCAAGGCGTGTTTCTGTTGCTCTTAGTGGTCTTGAGAGGACAATTTTGTAGATACGCATTCATTAGGCTCTTGCCTAAGTCCTCTGCTGCGGCTTCCACTTGGTCCACAGTTTTGATGTATTTAAAATCTCCAAGGTATAACCTAAGGGAGTTCCTAAAGCCCTCCCAGTCTGTTCCCTTGGGGTCACGGTAGGTGTTCGGTTCCTTTGTTCCCGAGCATAGTATGTCGTACCTAATGTGGGTGTGGTCGGACATGGACGGCTCATCTGAGACGTGCCAATTGGTCACTCGGTGTGCGAGATTACCTGAACACCAAGTTATGTCTTCTAGTACTTCCTGCCTAGAACGTGTGGTAAAGGTTGGTTTGCTACCCACGTTAAGAACAAATTGATTATTAGTGAGCAAGTAGTCAAACAGTAACTCACCTCTAGCGTTCGTGTTGGAGCTGCCCCATGATGTGTGGTGGGAGTTGCAGTCGGTACCCACCAGCAGCTGGGTTTCTCTCTCCAGACAGTATTCCACTACCGGCGTCACCTTGTTCACCGGATCCTGGTCCTCACCGGGTAGGTACATGGAGCTGACTATGAATGTCTCCCCACCTTTCCCCCGGGTAGGTCTATATACGCTGCAACAGCATCATCTGTACACAGAGAAGGGATCGGGAGGTAATTTATGCCTCTCTTGAAGAGCATGCATGCTCTTGGCCTTGCTCCGCAGGTGTTACTTAATATCTTACCTGCCGAGTTTAGCCCCATTACTGTGGTTTTATTCACCCACGGTTCTTGGATCAAGGCGATGTCCAGGTCCCCAGAGAGGAATCTTTGGCAAAGGGCAGCTGAGGCTGCCTTTGAGTGCTGGAGGTTTACTTGTATCACCTTAATCATTATGTTGTTGGGTTTGGGGATTGGGAAGGGAAGGGTTGGGAGAAAGTTTCTAAATTCGGAGGGAAGGGATAGGAGGATATTTGTGTAGGTGGGTTGTGTCTGTTTCTTACGGGGATGGGGGGGGGGGGGGGGATTAGTTGTTTTTGTTGAGCAGGTTGCTTGCGGCTTTCCTGCTGGAGTGCTCCTGTGCTAGGGTCGGTAGATTTACCGGCCTTCGCACAGCGCCTCTCTTGCCGCGTCCCCCTGCTGGTCGTGTTCGACCACCACGACCACGACCTCTGCTGTCTAGGGCAGATGGTTGGCAGGTAGTGGTGCTCCTGCCTCTCGAGGGTCCTGCAACACGACTGTTGCCCCTCGAGACTCCATGCGTCCCCCGGACGGGTGGAGGTGTGGTGCTGCTGGAGTCGGCTCCAGTTGCTCCTCTTGAGGGTTCCGTACCCGAGACCAAGTTGGAGGTACTTGGACGAGCCTCGACGCTTGCCCCCTCCTTCTTGTCCCCGGATACCTTGCCCCCTTTGACCCTTATCTGGATAAGGCCAAAGTCAAGGTAGAGGCGCCCCTCGCGTTGAAGAATAGTCTCCAAGGCCGCCTCGTCGAAGGAAAAGGTCACTGTTTGACCTTTTGCTTCGGGCTTCCGGTTGACTACCCTCCAACTCGAGAGGTCTAAACCTTTGTTTTGTTTTGCCAACCTCCGCAGGATGGTACCTGCGTCGTGTTTGGCTTCCTGTATCCAGGCCGTGCCATACCTAGGCTTGGGCATATCCTCTTCGTTTACAGCGGAGAGATTAGCCCCATCCCAGGGTTTAATGTTGGGCAGTTTGCGGATGAGCCACTCCTTCGAGTCCTCATCTGCGCACGCCAAAAGGATGCCACCCGAGCGCGGTTTGCATCCAATAAAGCTGGGACCGTCCCCATCATCTGAGGTGTCAATACACTTCAAGATAGCATCTTGAAGCATTTCGACCCTCTCCTGGTCCATTTTTCCCAGGGCGTCTATGATGCCACACGTGACGGACCCAGCAACCTCCTTAAAAGTAGGCTTCGAGGTGGAAGGCTCGCCAAGCTTCGGTGCCTTGGTAGGATTGCCTTGATTCGAGGTAGACGAGGTATTGAGAGGGCGCTTAGTCGCCCGCTCCCTCGTTTCCCCCTCCTCTTGGGTCCTCTGCTTAGCCTTCTCACTCATGCGCAGTTCTAGCGCCTGCTCGAAGGTCATACCCTTCGCTACGAGCCGATAGATTTGCTTCCTATCAGCTCCAGAGAGCTTAACCCTGGGTTTACTCTCTGGCCCCTTGGTCGACGAGTCCCTTTGGTGCGTTGCACCCAGAGGGGTCGACTCCGCGTTCGAAGTACCCGGTCCATCAGTCCCAGGTGCTTCGGCAGTGCTAGTATGCTCCTCAGTATCGCTACCAAAGAGCATAGCCTCAGAGGTACCTGGTACCTCTTCGGTAGAATTTAAATGGTTGTCTATAATGTCAAGAATATCCATATAGTTCCCACGAGAAGCTAGGGAAGTAAAGGTCCACCCCTGCAGAGCCCCGCTTGCAGGGGTAAGGCTAAATAGACCTCGATTTCGCCTGGTTTCGAGGCCCTCCGATTC